>APFE031099676.1:0-11064 GCA_000404065.3 Pinus taeda
TCCTTGGGCTTGGCCATCCCAGGAGCCTCAGAGCCCTTTTGTATCATTCTTTTTCTTCTTTTCACTTCTTATTTGCATGCATCTCTTGTTTTTGTTTCTTTTTATTTTTGCATTTAGTATTAATGATTTCTTGTTGTGGGATTGGGGTAAATGGTTAATGTAAGTTCTTTTGCAAGGTCACAAGAATCATTTCATCCTTGGAAAATTTATGGAAGGTCATATTAATCATTGAGTTGCTTGGATTAGTTTTCTTATTCCCAAATCTAGATTTCTGGAACTTCTTTGTGGCAAATAGCAGCAAATTTCTGCTATTTTTTTAGAGCATTCCAATGAGGTTAAATCAAATTGATTTCACTTGCATTAGATCACAAAAGCATTCTAGTTAATAACAAAATTTACCCCATTGAATTTGTGCTTGATTAGGCTATGCATTTGATAGATTTACTAGCTCAATAATTCTCAAATTTCTAGATTTTAGACTAGTAATTTTCCGTTATTTAATAAATCTTTCCCATTTATAGATGAATTTATGGATAGATGCAAAAAATAATGTGTATTGTTGCAATAGCTTCTACATTTTAGGGAGACCTCATCTCGTTCATCTCATCCAAGCCTCATCCACCCATGTCACCAAAATCCACTAAAATCTCAATCCGAATTCTTGTTTTATAAGAAAAAAATTTCCATTTCCATTGAGCAAATCCACCCATATTGAAGCCCTTGCTTGATTTTTAGGTAGTTTCCACCACCTTCATGCCTTATTATTCCATTATCCACCTTTCCCAAGCTCCATTCCACCTTCTAGACCATTTACTAATCTTTTGGTTTGTTCTTGTAATAAAACAGGGGATCCTATAGGAACTAGTACATGCTGTAGGAAATCTTGTAGCGGCATGTTTTGAGCCCGAATTGAAAAAAATCATAATTTAAGCTAGGATTAGGCCTCTACTTGACATCCAAGCCATCAAAACCATTGTACCCCTCTTCCTCCACACCTATATCCCCTACCATAGAACAAGGAAATATTAGCATTTGCATTTATAAAATGAAAAGATAAAGAAAAATAGTTCTTTTTATTTCTTAATTAGCACATGCATGCAACAATTAATACTCCCTAGATCAGATTGCATGCTCAATTAGTTTAAATCAACATATGTGATAAACAGGGTTGAGTTAGGTTTCTTTTGCATTTATTTCATGATCTTTATGCAATTAGAATATGTTTCTTTCCTTGTACTTTATTTCTTGCAATAAGTTAGGGTTTCCATTTTGACCAGTTCATTTTCTGCAATTAGCTTAGGATTTGATTTCAGTACATACACTTCATTACATCATGACAACAAAGGAAGGACACAATGTATGTTGCACATATAGTGTCAATACCTCTTAATTTTGTACGAATTCTGAGTTGATAATTAAAGTTGGTAGCCTTGTGATTTTTAACATTCTTGTTGCAATACTGAGGCTCATTAGTAATTCCACCACTTTGATAGGATTCACAATTCCCTGACCATTAATGTTGAGGCCCTTTACTTAATACCCCAGTTTCTTTATCAATTTTGACCCAATTCCTACAATATGTTTTTCAAAAGTAGCAAAATCATCATCATAAAGAGAACATGAAATTGAAGAATCATTTTCTACCTCAATCTTGTCTCACTACAACTTTTCCAAGGCCTCCTTCTTGGCTTGTAAATGATGTTGTAACCTTTGTTTCTCCTCCTCTATTTCTTGTAGGATTCTCCTTATTTCAACATTCTCTTCTTGAATTCTTTGGTTTATCTCTTTGAGCTATTGGAGCCATGTAGTCTTTGGTTCCATTCTCATATTTGACATGAAATCTACTAGAATCATTGTCTCATCACCTGAGTCAATACCCAAGTCAATAGGTCCATCACCTGCAATTTCGAGAGCTGCAATCTTCATCTCATCACCTGAGTTAGAACCCAAGTCAATTGGTCTAACACTTGAAAATATTGCAGTTGTGATCTTCTCCTCATCCTCTTATTTAGATTCTTGGTCTTGTTGCATGATAGCGACTACCTTCTGCTTCTCTTTTATATCATTTCTCTTTGGCCTCAATTCTAGATACAATTTCCAGCAATGCTCCTCATCATTCCCTTCTTTCTCACAATGAGTACAAGAGTGTTTTCCTTCTTTTCTCTTAGTTGTTGATTCCCTTTTAGGCAGTCATCTTTCTCATGTTTCCCCCTTCTTTCAATATGCACAACCTTCACACTAGCTTCATCAAAAAAATTAGGTTCAAATAATAACAATGAATGATGCAAATAACCATGCAATGAGCCAATATATTTCATAAATGTTTCAGGAGAGTCTAATGGAACATTCAATGCTAATGCTTGTTTCCTAAACTATTCTATAAAATTTTGAACAATTTTACCTTTACTTTATTTCAAATCTTTCCATTCCATCATGGCCTTCTTCCTGTAGCCAAATGGTTAAAATTTTCCTCTTAAAGTAGAAACAAACTCGGACCAAGATGAAAGAAGTTTACAATTACACTTACCACCTTTCTGCAACTTTCCTTCCCACCATATGAGAGTCTAAGTGTCACTCAATAGAAGGGATGCTAACTGGATCTTGGCTTCATCTTCTTTGATTCCTTGTACGTGTAAATACACTTCAACCTGTCTAATATAGTTATCTAGCTTTTCTACATTAGATTCTCAATTAAACACAGGCAAATCAAAAATGACATCCAACTTCAAAAAAGGATTTTTTTGAGCTTTTCTATAAGGAAGAAGTGGAGCATTCACTAGTAGATGGAGATGGGGGTTCAAGAGGCTCTCCTCCTCCTCCTTGATTTACTAAGATATGATCATCTGTTTCTTCTTTCTTCCCTGGTTTCACCATTTTCTTCTCATATTCTGCAAACAGTTTGTCCACTATTTCTGCCATGGTATAGAATATCTTGTGATAATTTCACTTTTCCTCCAACCGAGCATCTTCATCTACCATTTCCATTCTTCGTGTTGCACGCCCCGATTCTAGATAAAAATATTTAAGTTTTTATTCACCTCTTTGGAGCTCTTCCCTGGTTATCATACACTTTCAATTCACATAAACAGACAGCTCGCTCTAATACCAAACTTGATCCAGATCTTTTCAGTTCAATTATGCATACAGAATTGCATTTAAAAGAGCATGTAACCATATGATGCATACACGTAAAAGAAGCAAAATTCAAAGAAACCATGATAAAACAAAGGCACAAACAAGTTGATAACGGAGTTCACCCAGTGTGGGTTACATCTTCAGGCCTAGTGTTAAGAGTGGGGAGGTCGCTTCATTAAATGTTGCAAGATGATGATGAGTACATGATGTATTATTTGTCAATATAAAGAAGAACTCCCTTAATTAGAGTGGTATGTCTCTCCACAATACATTCTCCTATAAGAACTCTCAATCACTTAAGCTCTCCTTCAGCATGAAAAAATATCAAAATCTCACATGAAGTGGAATATAAGGATCCTCTAACAAATTGGAAAACAATGAAATAAAAAATAATCATCATCTTGACAAAAATTGAAAGAATACATGGCATCAATGCATCTTATACCTCCACTTCTAAGGATGGACTGAAAATGCACAACTATGTTGTATAAATGGACTGCATCGTTGAATTACTAGCGAAAAATCATGAAATCTGAATGTAAACTCGACCTGTTTCTGTCACGGTCAAATTTGGGCTTCCTAGGAATCTGAAAGAATCCTAAAGGATTCTCTTCTGTGGGCTGACTAAAATTTGGCTGCTCATATGAAGAAATTGATCATGTCATCATGTTCCTTGCAAAAAATAGAGAAAAATGAGTATAAAATCAGCCTGGTTCTAAAACTGTCAATTTCAAGTAGATTCATGTGTCAAGGTTCTACCTTCATGGTTCTACCCTCAACAGCTTGTCTTTGGAAAATATGTTCCTCAGATCATAATATTGTCTTCACCATCAAACTCCATTGAAATTTTGAGTAATATAGATATAGAGTTGTCATTTTTCCGCCACTATCTAAAATTAGCTCCAAAGGAATCTAATGATTCCTTCACAAGATTTTGCATGGGAATATTTTGTCTCGAAAATAATTTCGTTAGGGTTCCACCTTGTCATGGGTGTTAAGGTTCCGCGCTATGTCCATTGATTCTTAGTTTCGCCTTCGTTCTCTATTGGTTGGTGAATGAATGAATTCAGTCTTTAAATATATGTTATGGGTGTCAATTTCAGAGAGAGGCCCATTGGGCCATTGGTAACTAGGCCTGGTTGTTATGGGGGTGGTCTGGGTTCAATACCCACCACAAACCCATACATAGTTAGTGGTTTTGTTTCTAGTTGGCACCACATTTTCATTTTTCTTATTGCGCCACCAGTTGGCAAGCCATTCACCCGACCAGCGCGGGTTCAAACCCTGCTAGTCCATTATAATATATGATCATTATGTTGTTATATGGCCAACGGGCCATTATGTGTGTTTGTGTGTGTGGTGGTGTGTGGTTGTGGTGTGTGGTGTATGTCTATCTATATATACACACACACACAGATATATATATATATTAATATAATTATATATATATATAATGTTAATATATAGAAATATAGTGAGGTTGGTGCGCGTGGTGTCCCACCACCCAATATTATAGATTATTTTTTTTTTCAATGTCACAAAGAACATGGTCAGATTTCGCCAGTTGAAATTTTGGGGTCACCTCAAAAATTAAAGAGGTGACAATTTTACCCTTTCTAACTGTTGGAAACCATCACTGTTAAGTGTCAATTTGTCACCTCATTAGTGATCGCCAAATTTAGAGGACCTCCATATTTGGCAAGCCTCCAAATTTAGTTAGCGCTCTGCTAAATTTAGCTAGGGGGCCTAGTTGACCAAAACTTTGACTCGCCATAATTTTTCTATACACACTCGGATTGAGGTGTCGTTTGCGCCATTAGAAATATTGTCATGAGATATTCAAAATGATTTTGGTTTTGTTGCAATCCAAGGACTTTTATTTTTGAGCTTTTGCAAAGCCACCTTTGATCTTGGAGCCACCTAGATTAGCTGCCCTTGGAAAACCTATAATAAAACGCATGGAAATCACCTCCCACTTTCATTCTAGAATGGGGATTGGTTGTAACAATCCTTATTTATGCCTGCATTTAGTCTCCACTTGTTAACACTATGAATTTGGAGATATATTCAACCACCTCTCTCTTCATACTAAGCCAATAATATGACCTTTTCATGGTTGTTAACATCTTTTGGTAACTTGGGTGACCAGAATATGGCTTCTTATGAAATTCATTTAATATGATCTTCTTCAAGTTTCTGTCATTTGGAACATACACCTTATTTTTAAATCTTATTATCCCATCTTTGGAGAGGATAAAATTTTTACTCTTCATTCCTTCTATCTCTTGCTGCAACTTTTCGTTTAATTGTTAGTTTTTATTATCTCATTGATGACCCACTTTAATTCATTATTAAAGATAACTCCCTTAGGAGCTTATGGTTGTTATATGAGATAATTGAAGCCTTCTTCCCTTGATATATTTAATCTCAAAATCAAATTCACTAACTGTGGTCAGCCAACTAGCCTTCCTAGCATTTAGTTTAGGTTTATCAAATAAATACTTCAACCCTTTGTGATATGTCATCAAGGGGAATTTCCTTATGGGGAGATAATTCCTCCACATCTTCAATGCATGAATAATTGTTTCTAATTCAAAATCATCAATCAGGTAATTTTTCTCATGTTCATTCAATTTATTGTATTCATAACACACCATGTGGCCCTCCTGCATCAAGACTCCACCAAGGCCTCCTTTGTAAACATCTCTACAAACCACAAGGTATTTTTTGGGACTATTATTCTTAGCATTGATACATGTTTAAGTAATTATTTCATCTACTCAAATCCTTTGGCACGTTCAGATGTCCATTCAAATTTATGCCCTTTCTTTTGTAATGTCATGATTGGGTAGCTAATCTTGGAGAAGGTTTTAATAAATCTCCAGTAGTAACCTACCAGTCCCATGAATGGTTTGACTTCAACCACATTCCTTAGTGTTGGCCACTCCATAATAACTTTGAACTTCTCTAGATCAACAATCACACCCTCCTTTGATATTATGTGTCCTAAGTACTAGATTTGAAATTGGAATAACTCACACTTGATGAGTTTTATATAAATTTTGAGTTTCCTTGATAGTTGTAACAACATATCTAGGTGATCTTTGTCCTCCTCCTTGGCTTTTGAGTAAACCAAGATGTCATCAACAAACACCAATACAAGTTTTATCTAGGTAAGGACTGAGTAAATTATTCATGAGACACATGAAAGTAGTTGGAGAAGTTTCAATCCCAAAGGGAACAACAAAAAATTCATAATGACCATACCTGGTCCCAAATGATGTTTTATAAATATTTTCATCCTTAATGTGCTTTTAGTGATACCCAGATCTCAAATCAGTCTTTGAAAATACTATTTTTCCCTGTCATTGATCAAGCAAATCATCAATCTATGTTAAGGGGTATCAATTCTTTATGGTGGATTTATCAAGCTGCCTATAGTTTATGCACACTCTGGGTGTGTCATCCCTTTTCTTCAAAAACAAGACCGATTCTCTCCAAGGTGACACACTCAACTAATATAAAATTTGTCTAGCATTAATTTGAGTTGTAGTTTTAGCTCTATCAATTCAGGAGTTCTCATCTGATAAGGTGCTTTGTATGTTGCCATTGTCCCAAGTAATAACTCTATAGAAAAATCCACTTCCTATGTAGGGGTATTCTTGGGATTTCCTCTGGAAAAACATCCTTAAAATAATTTAGAATTGGATGTTCCAATGGGTTGTTACCGCTATTGTTATTCAAATACATAGTTATTTGAATAGTAAATAATTTACAAGCTTTCTAGATACATTTCTTGGCTTGCATCACTATTATTAACTAGACTGATAAGGGTTTTTGCTTCCCCTGTAGCATTGTTCTTTCACCACCCTCATTGAGCCATTCAATTTATTTTTCAAAGAAGTTGACCTGTGTTCTATGAAGGGCCATCAAATCCATTCCGATAAGGGCATCGTAAGCTCCCAATGATGATTTATTAAAATTGGCCATTGTTGGCACACAGCTCAGCATAAAGGGGTACAAATTTATTATATGCTCCACTCACCTCTTGTTCCTTGTCACCAACTAAAATAGCCATGGCTCTACATGTGCTTCCTTTTCAATGCGTATTTTTCAAAAATTGACGGACTCATGTAACGAAAGTTCGAACCAAGGTCAATTAAAATCGAAATGATTTGATTATTAATTGTACCTTCCATTTCAATAATTGATTCCTGATGATCAAATTGTCTACTGTTCACTACATCATATATCCTAGGCATGCTTTGAGCCATGTCTCTAACTATATTTACTTCATATGTGTTGTATAGTCTCAAGTCATCATTCTTTCATTGGGGGTAGTCACTCTTCCCATGATTTTCACCATAGATCCATCATTTCAGTGTTGGAAATAATACTGAGAGGGGGGGGGGCGGTGAATCAGTATTATCAAGTCAAATAATCCTTTTCAAAAACAAAATTGTATACGCTACTTCAGTTAATTAAACTCGCGTATATACACAACTATTCAGAGGTAAACCAGCGTACACAGAGCAAACTTTTAATTTATTTAGACTTTCAGATGATGTTTGTTAATCTGAGATGCAGCATCAAATAACCAGTAACTAGAGATAGTAAAATAGAGCAGAAGGACAATCACACACAAGAACACCAGATATAAGGTGGAAACCCAATGTGGGTGAAAACCACCTGCTGCAATTCGTCTCTATTTTTCTTTAAATTAGAAACTTCTGTTTACAATGTACTGGTGCAGTCCTTTACCAGTACGCAGGCTACAACCTGCAGAGAGCTACAACTCTCTCTCATTTACCAGCTCTCCTGGAAGGGAGCTACAACCCCCTCAGCTCTTGTACTAGCCAAGATACTAGTACGTAGGTGTTGGCCTACAGAAGGCTACAACCTTCTCTTTCTTCTAGGGACCACGTTTCATCAATTTTCAGACTGGATCCATCAAGCAATCATCAAGAATCAACCAATCTCCTTTTCACAAATTAGATCTGAATCAAGTAGATATTCTTCTTACAGTTGTACCCAAAACACAGTACCAGAAACCATACACCAGAAAATAGAACCCAGAACACAGCAACAATAGTCAGAAGCAGCTAGATCACAACTTAGATTATATACGTTATTTCAACAGCCTGAAACTAGCATACATACGCTTCTGCGTATGGAACAACCTGCGTATACGCTCCTTTACTTCACTAAAACTGCATGTATACACATCTTTGCCTTACTGAACCTGCATACAGATCTATAAAGGACAATACACTCTTCCATATATTCAATCACTAATTAACCCAGATTATTAGACTTATAGATCAAACAAGTGCCATATCTAGCAGATCAAAATCATACAAAGGTACTGCCATTTAGGCTTAAAGATTATGACCCATGAATAGAACTTATCCTTCCTTTTGCGCTAAGGTTCCTCCTACCTTCAGATCCAGATATGCATCACCACCCAATATACCAGCTCTAGAACTTTATCAAATCTTCAATAATAATTCAGATGATCATTTGTCACAAGATCTCCTTCCTCTTTTATAGCCTTAGGCCTTCCCCAATACCATGGTCCAAAACCATAACATTTCAATACCATGAACCCAAAACTAGGGATCAACACATCTGACGAGACGCCATGGTCCAAAACATAGGTTCAAGTTCCAAGATCTAACTGTCATGGACCAAAAGAATTATCCGCAACATATACGCCTTTTTGTAATGTATAACCCGCGTGTATACGTGCCTTCGTCTAGATGAACCTGCGTATATGTCTTTTTCTACTTTCTGAGTGCCTGAACTAAGATCTGATACCAAAGAAGGTTGCCATCAAGGACAACACCTGTGCCATAGCTCTAAACCTGTGCCATAATGCCAACAATCTCCCCCTTTGGACTTGATGGCAACACCAAGATCATTCTCCCCCTTTGTCATCAAGTGCAAAGGGTTGTGCTCCCCCTGAGTACATGTTGAAATCTTTGTCCAGTTGTGCTGACCATGCTCCCCCTGACTGTAGGCAAGATCTGCAAAAGGATGTTCTTTAAGAAGAACCAAGACTTATGCAATAATACAAGACCTTCCTATCACCAAAGGACTTAATACATACATCCATCATCCAACCAAGTGGGGGATCATCCATCCAACCGAGTGGAATACATCAGAAATTTACATATGATGACCAAATACATTACATCTTCATCCCAGGCATAGTGGGGAAACCAATAAAGGCTGTTACATGACCTTGACACCATATAAGAAAGAGATACATGACATAGAGACGAATATTTAAAACATGACTTATAAAAGTCATCAACAACTGATAGCAGCAGCAACTATCAATCATCATTCAGATCAACAACCAATATTTCTTTATGTTCGTCGTCTGCCTTTGTTCCATCTGAAATCAACAACAGCTATGAACTAGAACCAAAAGCTTCTAAAATAATGTCAACAATGCATTATTAGAAGATTATCTGCTCCCCTTGAACCTGTGCCGGATGGTCTCTATCAGACCCACATCAGAATATCTTCAACCAGAGCCTACTCCTTCTGATATCCATCAAGCCTCCATATACATGAATTTCTCTATAAGAACCAGCGTATGTACGCGGATACTCCTTATCCAACACGCGTACACCCATTTTTCTCTGAAACTGATAAGATTTAACAGCAAGATGATACATCAACAACTCCCAGCTTCTGTCTGGATTTATTTAAGTTTCCCGGGTAGTGGTTTGTTTGAAAATGTCAGTAACTTGTCCTTAGAAGGAACATACTCCAATTTGACCTTTTGTTCCACACTTGTTCCGAAGAAAGTGATACTTGATCAGTATGTTCTTGGTCTTTGAATGCATGACAGGATTTTTTGAAATGTTGATTGCACTTGTATTATCACATAAGATGGGGATAGGTGGTGTACAAGTGATTTGAAAATCCTGCAAGGTCTGCATCATCCAAAGAAGTTGAGTGCAGCAAGATGCAGCTACCACATATTCCGCTTCAGATGTAGATAAGGCAATCGAACTCTGTTTCTTGCTGAACCATGATACTAATCTGGAACCCATAAAGAATGCTCCACCACTTGTGCTCTTACTGCCATCCACGATTCTGGCCCAATCTGCATATGTATAAGCATGAAGTATGAGATCTGTATCTCTAGGATACCATAAGCCATAGCTTTGAGTCCCTTGAAGATATTTGATAATTCTCTTCACTGCTTGAAGATGAGTTTCCTTTGGATTTGCCTGAAATCTCCCAACTATTCCCATTGCATGCATGATGTCTGGTCGGGTACCTGTCAAATAAAGTAAACTTCCAATCATAGACCTGTAGGTTGGTTGATGCACAGCTGCTGATTCATCATGCACACTGAGACTGCATCCTGTAACCATGGGGGTACATACTGGTTTTGCATCTTCCATGCCATATTTCTTCAAAATCTTCTTGAGATACTTGGTTTGAGACAAGAAGATCCCACCTTCATTTTGTTGGATTTGCAATCCAAGAAAGTATGTCAGATCTCCAAGCATAGACATTTTCGAATTCTTTTTGCATCACTAAGGCAAAACTTTGACTCATAGCATCTTCATTGCTCCCAAAGATAATGTCATCTACATACACAACAAGTATTGGCAATTTGTCATTTTCAATTTTTAAATAAAGATTGCTATCGGCTGTTCCTTTTGAAAATCCTTGTTGATGAAGATATTTGTCCAATCAGTAGTACCAAGCCCTTGGAGCTTGTTTAAGACCATAGAGAGCCTTTTTCAGTCTGCATACAAGATTTGGATCATTCCCAAGGATGAAGCCATCTGGTTTCTCAATGTACACTTCTTCTTCTAAGTCCCCATTCAGAAAGGCAGATTTCATGTCCATTTGAAAAACTTTGAAATTCTGAAAGCTTGAGAGAGCAAGGAACATTCAGAT
>APFE031099679.1:2532-13088 GCA_000404065.3 Pinus taeda
TTTAATTCAAATTCATAATTTTAAAACTCAATAAACTAAATTAAATTAACTAAATTACTACCTAACTAAATTAAACTAGCTAGATTAGCTAAATTACTAAGTTACTTACCTCTGTAGGCTTGCTCCTCGCTCCTCGCTCTTTAGCACTTGCTCCTTGCTCCTTTGCTCTTGCTCTTGCTCCTCAACCAATTCAATCTTTGAAAATGAAATTTTTTTATACCCTTTGGGCTTTTAAAACAATTTTTTTTTTTAAATTTAATTTTTTTTCGGGTCCGCGGATTTTTTTTCCGCCGACCCGCTCTTGGCGCGTTTAAAATCGCTCCCGGAGCGATTTTTTAATGCCCGGGAGCGATCGAGAGCTCCCAGGCTTTAAAAAGCGCTCCGGGAGTGACGGAGCGACCGCTCCCTAGGTCGCTCCCGAAAACGGCAGGGAGCGAAATTTTTTTGGGAGGGAGTGCGCTCCCGAAAATCGCTCCCGTCTGGGAGCGATTTTGGGAGCGCGCTCCCAAGCCGCTCCCGCCCGGAGCGCGCTTCGGGAGCGGGTTCGATTTGGGGGGGGGTGCTCCCCCGCAACTATGTGCTAGCCCAAGCAGGGATTGCGCTGGAATTTTGTAGTGTTTGCCGGAGTTAGGCCACTCAGTGGATCAGTTGTGACTTGGAGAATGGGGTAAACCCTCTTATGTATTTCTTGCTGCCGACCTTTCTCTAAAAGGTTAACCGTTGTGAGAGACAACCTATTGTACTAAGATTCTGCTTGCTTAATAATATAGACCCTCTATTTGCTGCACCAATTTTCCCACATTGGGTTTTTCCGGGGATGTGTTGTCCAGAAATAACGGTGTCCCTTATGTGTTTGTCTCATCTATTGTTTCAGTTCATGATCTGTATGTCATTGTAGTCTGCAGTAGTGTTTTTCATCATTGTTTATAATTAAATATCTTGTTGAATGAAATAACAAGTAGGAGATGATAAACTAGTGACTACAGTAGGATTTCTGTTTGTATAGATTCATAAATTTTCACATGGTATCAGAGCATTGTAGATCATAGGACACTGAAGCCATCAGCTGGGAGATCCAGCAAATCTGCTGCAAAGAGGTAGCTGTCTCGAGTGACAGCATTGTTTAAGAGCTAGAGAAGCAACCGAAGGAGTGACGTAGTGCTAGAGGAGTGACACATAAGCTCACGTAGTGCCTGCGACAGCTTTTTGAGCCAGGAGGAGGAGACGCAGTAGCCTAGAGGATCTCACACAATGATTGTGTCAGCTCTCTGGGCCAACGCAGAGCCTGAGGGGCTCAAATCAGTTAGTTGCCGGGGCTGTAGGAGTAGTGCAGATTTGATCTGTGGTGCTAGTGGGACACTATTGTTGTTGTTGCAGAACAGTGTCTGTGGAGACAAAACCAAGGCAGAGGGAGTCACTGCCTTAACAGATGTTTTGCCAAAGACATCTAGATTCGGGTTGCTGAGCAACGACAAAAGAAGATCGGAGAGTGGTGATTTGACGTTATTTGGCAAGAGGATTTTTGTGAAGGAAATCAGGACTCAGAGGGAGTCTAGAAGGAAATTGTTCCTTAGAGGATTTCTAGCGCCAAAGAAATCTAGATCCAAGTCTTGTTGGGGTAACAACGAGAGAGGGAGAAGAGAACCTGTTCTACACTTGTTTGAGCAGAGATGACAGTCAATGGACTAAGGGATCAAGACAGATTGGATGGAACAACCAATTTTGTCATCTGGAAGGCTAGGATCCTGGCAGTCTTGGACAAGAATCGCATCAAGAATTATGCCTTGAAAGTGGTGGTTGTACCGATCGATGTTGATCCTATCAAGAAATACGAGGAGCCTCAAGCGAAGGCGAAGTGCATGATCTTGGACGGGGTCAAGGATCATGTGATCCCACATATTGCTAAGAAGGAAACACCAAGGGAAATGTGGGAGGCCTGGACCACCTTGTATGAGGGAACTTCTGTTCAACGAAACATGTATCTTGAGAACCAGCTGAGACAGTATCAGATGCAGAAGGGAGAAGAAATCGATCCCTTCCTTCTCAGGTTGTAAGCAATTGAAGACCAACTGACTTCCGTGGGGTCTACACTAGATCCTAAGTTCATGATCAGGACTGCCCTAAATGCAGTCACTGAAGACTGGGAGAACTTTGTCCAGAGCATCTTGGGCAGGGCTTGTCTCCCCAGTTGGGAGGAGATGTGGGCAACTCTTCGACAAGAAGAGATCAGGCGGTTAACCAAGGTGGAAGTAGCGATAAAGGAGTCAGAGTCAAGAAGGAGGAAGAGGAGGATGCAACTCTCGCATCAACATGACAACCAGGGCAACAGAAGAGGAAAAAGAAAGACATAACCAAAGTCAGATGCTTCAGGTGTGGGGAACTGGGATATTTCGCCACTCAATGCCCTCGAAAGAAGGGCAAGGAAGAGAAGTCTGACTCGAAGGCTGCTCTAGCGAAAGATGACAAGGAGGATGATGAGGTGGGGCGATATTGAGTTGTAGTCGGGAGGACTACACAGGGGCAAGATCCTTGAGGTGCCCAAACTCTTGGATCAGATACGGCTACAGGAGCCCTTAATGATAGTAGCAGAATGACGAGAGTCATTTGGTGCAACGGATGTGGAGCAATAGTGGCAGAGCGAGAGTGCCAAAGTTTGAAGCAGTGCAATGGAGGTTGCAACAGGTCAGGAGGCACAGAGCCAACAACAGCGTAGTAGCATTAGAGGGTCAACACAGTTTAGTAGCAGAGGTAGCTTCAGCATCATGAGGTATCCAGACTGACCAGTATGTCAACTTTTGGGTGGCTTCTCAATTGCTTACTTCTCAACAACTGAGTTGCAGTGCAACAGTTAGTGGCGGCAGTGCTATAGGCAACATGATGCAACATTTTTTTTGAGAGGGAGCTATAGTATAGATGCATCAGTGGCAGTGTCATGGGCAGTAGTACCGGATGCAACATAGAGGACCGATGCCATGGATTAGCGTGATGCTTCTATTGGGAAGTATTACTAGAGCACATTCCTCGCTAAGAGGGAGTGTTGATTTTGGGGTAGCATCGGATGTGCTCTAGCTTTGAAATTTTGTGGAGGGGCTAGAACACATAAGATCTCCAAGACTCAGAAGTTGTTTGGAGAAATTCCACCCGGATTGTGAGTTATTAAAATAATTAATATTTTTAATGGGGTTCCTAAGTCTAAACTTAGGAAAATAAAAATATTAATGGGTATTAATAAAAATAAGGGTGAGAACCTTGAAGAGATGAGGATCAAGTCTGTTTTAATTTTAGCCGTTGATTAGGGACTTAATCTCGACCGTTGATAAATCAACAAGAAAAGTATAAGATGAGGGTTGAGGGTCAGTTGGAGATACACCAAGTGATCAAATCAGTTCAATTTTTCTGGGGCGTCGTTTGTTGAGAAAATCGAACTAGTGATCTAAGTTGCAGTGAGGGGTAGAAGCAGAGATTTGGATCGGAAAGAAGTTCCGAGCCAAAGAGGACAGGGCAGAGAGGCATCAGTAGCATTAGAGAGGCAGCGCAAAGGCCTACGCAGTCCAAGAAGAGGTTCATTCAGTGCTAACGCAAGCCAAGAGGGTCTCTTGCAGTGATAGTGCAGGATATTCGTCAGAAGTTCGAGATTTTGTTGGAGAAGCCAGGTTCTAAGCTGGGAGGGCTGAACAACAGTCTTCCTCCAACAAATCGATCCAGCAGAAGGGGTGACACGGTCTCCTCGAGGCAAGACGTTGGCCCAAGCAGGAATTACGCTAGGATTTCACAGTGCTTGCCAGAGTCAGGCCACTCAGTGGATCAGTTGTGACTTGGACAACGGGGTAAACCCTCGTATGTATTTCTTGCTGCCGAGATTTCTCTGAAAGGCTATCCGATGTGAGAGGCAACATGTTATACTTAGATTCTACTTGCTTAATGATACAAACCCTCTATCTGTTGCACCGGTTTTCCCACATTGGGTTTTTCCGGGGACGTGTTGTCCAAAAATAACGGTGTTCCTTGTGTGTTTGTCTCATCTATTGTTTCAATTTATGATCTGTATGTCAGTGTAGTCTACAGTAGTGTTTTTCATCATTGTTTATAATTAAATAACTTGTTGAATGAAATAACAAGTAGGAGATGATAAACTAGTGACTACAGTAGGATTTCTGTTTGTATAGATTCATAAATTTTCACATCTCGGTGCTATTATAATGGTGCTATCACAGTGGATGAAGGAGCTTGGATTGGTTGCAGAGGTGATCTCTTCAAAGACACAAGTGTGAAGAAGACTGCCTGCTACAGGAGCAAAAGAACTGAAGCATGAAAAGGTTGACTTAATGGATGGAGGTAGTCTCGATCTAAGTTGTAAGGGTCTTGATCGTTTCATCTTGAATCTATTGAAGGAAGAATTTTGACTAGGTTTTCCACTAGAGTGGGGTTTTGCTTTGGCAACGTGCCTACATCTTGTGTTCTCTTCTATTTGTTGTTTTTGCATTAGTCTTGATGATAAGAAAAGATAACTCGAAAGAACAAATAACAATAATGAAAAAGTTCACAGGAGAATGTCATAATAGGAGAAATCGTTTTAACTGCCACTCTTGGATTTCTCAACATGGTATTAGAGCTATGGTCATGGTCAAAGGCAGTTTGAACTTATACAATCTTTGAGGTATTCTCAGAGAGAGGTTCTGTGTGATCAAGGCAACTGAAGGAGGGTATACCTCACTCCACAGAAATTGGGTCAGTCACAATACAATAAAGACGTGACTTCACTATACTTTGTAGAGAAAACTTCAGTGGAATTAAGTGATAGAACCTCACATTCTACACAAAAGAACAAGCTCAGATTATCTCTGAAATAAGTTCGGTATACTCTTGATGCAATCACAGTAAATCTTGGGTCAGTTTGGATTGAGGTGCAATCATTGTTTTGGTCTCAGTGCAATCACTGTAACACAATCTCAGTGTAAACACAGTCTTGGTGCAATCACTATTTCGATACCACCACAGTGAGAAGATTTCGGTATGTAGGGTTCGGTGCCACCACAATGTGAAGGGTTCGATGTCAACACAGTAAGATGGTCTCAATGCCACCACAAAAATAAAGTCTCGGTGATATTAGAATGATAAGATCAAAGCAGTGAAAAATATTCTGTCTTCCACTCGGTTAAGGACTGGAACTTGGTAGAACTGCCTATGGAGATCTATCAAGTACTAGCATAAGGAACTAGCTTAAGAAAAATCAAGTAAGTATTCTGTACTCAACAAGATGCACTTGCAACAAGTCTAATAAAATCAGAGGTATGTAAATCACAAGGTATGTATTTTTGGTGAGCTTAGATAATCCTAGTTTATAGTCAGTCTAAGGTAAAAATGTAATCCCTAAAATGATATTCAAGAACCTTAAATCCTTATCTTTATAAGTAATCTAGGATGTAAAGAAAAATCTTAGTATTAATTGGAAGGAAAGATAAATTTGATTCCATCCTCCATTGTTAGAAAATATAGATTGAGAGCTAACATCGTATTCTAGGTATCACATATTTTTTCTAGAAGTATTTGTTACAGGTACAAAATATCACGGCACTTCAAGGAGTCCCTACAAGGTTTGTCAAGGAACAAAGGTATGCCTTAAACTACATAACATTGATTTCTTTATTATAAATGTTTATTCATTTGATAATCTATTACTAACATCGTTATGTCTAGCTATATTGAATTGCAATGATTCTTGTTTCGGTTGCTTAATCACTTGATAAATCTGCCCTCATATTCTTAATTGATTTTTATAGAACCCTAGACAGGTTCTCTGGAAAACCCTGAACTAAGGGTATGATAATGTTAATATCTAAAACCCTAAAACTGCTTAGGGTTATTGGGAATGCTATTTGAAGTTTTTGTTGATGATGTCATATTTGGGGTTTGGTATGATCATGAAAACCCTAACTTGTTAGGGTTGAAATGATGTTGTCTGAAATCCCAAACTTTTGAAGTTTTGGTATAATAGGGTTTGGTTGGGTCTATAAGAAAAACCCTTGTTATGTATTTAGAGTCCTAGGAATGAAACCCTAGGTATGTGTCCATTTGGTTGAAACCTTAGCCTATTGTAGGTAGGTATATCTCTAACATATTATATTGCCTAACATATGATGTGCTTATGATATGCTGATGAATTCCTAGATAAATGTGTTGAGCAAGTGTTAATCTAAGTTGCACGAAACAGGGAAACAGGTACGAGTTTCCGAAACGGGAAGCGATACGAAACGCGACCTCCCCAAATTTTGGAAACGGGGAAACGCGAATATATATAAAATATATATATATATATATATATATATATATATATATATATATATATATAAAATATATATATATATATATATATATATATTTTACGACATTTAATAAATATGTGCAAATCATAAAAGCATATAATGATACATTCTAATTTATTACATTATGATAAAATTGTCAATTGTCAATGCATAAACTATAAGCCTAAATTTAACATCACATTTAACTCATGAAATGATCACAATAATGAAATAGAAATATTCAAAATCAACCATGAGAAATTCCTAATGTCCTTGTCCTTGTGCTTGATTGGGAGTCCTCCTCCTACATAGTCGAATGACCTTAAATGCTCCTTGATTATACAAGTTTCATACCCTAGTACCGCTACATGCCCTCTTCATATATTGGAGTCTTCCCCTGCATAGAGGGCTTGGTTTTTGATTAAAATACAAGTTTCCATACCCTAGTAATGAATAAAATCCAATGGAAACATTGTAAATCTCCCTAATCCCTGAAATCCCCTGAAAAACAATAAGTCTGCTGGATTTTTGAGTGAGATCTAAAATTTCTACTTTCTCCATATGAAATCCATGAGGGCGAAAAACCAACTCTCTAAACATCCTGAGTCCATTTCTGAATGTTAATAAAAAATTTAAAGTAAAATGATGAAAATGAAAAATAAACGAGAATATCAACACTAGGGCAAAAGTTCACTTTTATAACTTTAGGCAGGGATCTACAAGCAACTATAAGTCACTAGGATAACCTAAAAATAAATTAGAAAACAAACTAAATAAAAAAAAAAAACACAAGTAAAAAGCTGAAACATGAGTCGTACGGCCTTGAAACACGTTTTAGGCCGTACTGGCCACGTTTCAGTTTCGTGAAACGTGGCAGTATGGTCTGAAACGCGTTTCAGGGCCGTACCAAATGCATTTCAGCGTTTCGTACCCGTTTCCGTACGGAAACGACCCCTTGCCCTACGTTTCCTACAACATAGGTGTTAATGGTCATGAATCCTTGGGTTTGGAAACAAGCCATAGTCAAAGTTTGATGGTCTAGGATGATGTTGTTTGGAAAATCTAGGGTTTAGTAGCTAAATCCTAGTAGTAGTTAAATTCTCTAGTATGTATAAACCATCTTTAATTTATCAATATAGTGATTGTTGAGAATTTTTAGATGGAAATCTAGGGTTTACATCAAACCCTAGTAGATGCTAGTCACGATGTTGATTAAGCTATGATTGGTTTTGATTGTTGAAGCTCATGTACGAAATCTAGGATATGTATGAAATCCTAGTAACGAGTCTAACATATGAATTCTGATAATTGTTAGACACATTACTTGTTTGAATTATCTATAGGGTTTGCTATATGAAAGAACTTTGCATCTCGTTGAAAGAATATTGAAACCCTAGATATAATGAGTTTGATATCTTGATGAGCTGTTGATGTGATTTAGGGTTTAACTAAACCTAGGCAAGAAGTTGAAATATAGTCTCTTGCTGATTATGTTTGTAAAGTCTAATTCTTTTGCTATTATAAGTTTTTGATATGGCTAACTTCATGCTTCTATAATTTTGGTTGTACTTGCTGTCTAAGTTGTGTAGGTACATTATCTTCAAGATGGTGAAGATGATCGTAAGTAAAGTTGATGTGATAAGCATGATATATGAATGACTCTGATAAGAAGGATGAAAGCCATGAAAGATTCTCTGATATTGTAAAGAAGAAGTAGAAATCCCTAAGTTAAGAGGGAGCTTGAATGAAAGGAATCTCCCTAGGATAAGAGGATGGTTCCTTGTACAAGAATGATTAGATTCTCTCTGATTAAGAGGGAGTGGCAGATATGGTTCTCTACTTCATGTGTCATGCACTAGACCACGACTAACAACCATACGTTTTATGAAGGCCATGAGTGAGAGAAGGAAATTGGAGAATATATTTTTGTAGGGCTGCTGAGAAGCCAGATCGATTTATGAAATATGTTGATGCATGAGAAATATGAAAGGAAGCTGCATGGTTGAGAAATATTTTGTCAAGGATTCATTGGGAAAGCTCTAAGTCCTACTATGAAAAGTTGAGAAGCAACATCAAGTTGTCTGGAAGAGCCCGAAGGTTTGTATTTGATTATTACATGTGAAAGTATATTATTGATTAGGGTTGTGTTTGTACAGGTAAATCAATCGAAATTTTGATAGCATGCTGGTTACCGATCAATTTGATCGGGAGAGATTTGTTGTCCTTTATCTGCTGGATTAAGGTGTGTTAAGGCTTTGTAAGTGAAGCATTACCTGGGAGGATATCTGGCCGACACTTGTATTGATGTCTAGTTCTTGAAGTAGGAAAGGCAGTGTTGGTCATTGAGCTCTGACCCGCACTTGGATCCCTGGGTTGCTGGTTAGCAAGTAAGCCTGATGGTACTTAGAGAGGCTGAAAGCTTGAGTTCATCTTAGTCCTACTCAAATAGATTGCCCTGGTCAGGAATCTAGTTCGTGGCATTGTTGTGCCTAAATTGATGAGAGACCAATGGATAGATTTCCCTTGTCAGGAATCTATTCCATGGCATTGTGGTGCCTAAACTTCTTCGTAAATGACACATTTTTGAGATCTTCCATATACCTCTATGGTTATATGTAAATATGAATACCTCCCTATTTAAGAGGGAGTGTTGAAGAATGTAACTAGGTTCGGTCTTCATAATTGTACTTGAAGTCAAAATGTAATATATTTGTCAAAAGAAAAGCAACAATAATTTTTATTATTATTGAATTGATTTATTAAGGCATGGGTTTCATGCTTGGGTCAAATGTATAGGTCAAGCCTCCATTGTAGGCTTCAAGTTATTGTCAAAGTCAATTTGAGAAGACTCCTCCATCCATCGAAGTCTCCTTGCTGTTGAAAGAATCTCCATCAAGTTGGCTTCCATAAGGTGATCACATGTCGGCCTATATTGACACAATTGTTCGAATACTCATGTCGGCTCAATTATATTGGACAACCACTATATATACAAGCATAGGGTCTTCGCATTAACTTCACCACAGAGAAGTTCAGATAGGGATTTCAGAGACATGTTTTGGTGTCTTTACAGTGAAAAGTTCGTATCAGTGTTGAAAATATCGGTATCGGCAAGCATAAAAAATGCATAATATATTCATTTTTTTCTTCAGATTTTTAAACATATAAAGCAATAACAACATGAAATAAACAAGGACATATGAAGAAAGCACTGATATATATGATGTCAAATAGAAATGATACATCAAAGGTGATACCAAATCTTGCTGATCCCTGATAATTGTCCATTCAAGGACTCAAATGTGGAGAACCAATACAAAATAACATCACATATATAAAAGTATCTCATCATCATGAGTTATATGTAGCATAACAAATAAAACTAGCAACTATCTATCTGAAATCACTGCCCTCTCCCCCTTTTACGGGAAAACATGATGGGCTGTTTGCTAGGCCTGCCCCTAGTAGTAGGAGGCCCTGACCCTGCCTCTGCACCTAATGTCAAATAATGAGTGCTAGGTATGGGGCTATGCTCTCCTATATCTATAGCAAATGGTGTTGACGTTGATGCTCCCGCAGTGTCCTCCTCCTCCTCCTCCTGCTCCTCTGAGTGCTGCTGCTCCTCTGACTCTGAGTCCTCCTCTTGCTGCCCCTGCTCTAATGGATCATCTGCCACTGGCTCTAACCATGAAGGTGACTCCTCCAAGAGGGGCTCCTCAGACTCCACCCTCCACGGAGACAATACATCAATATTGTCTAAGCTAAGTCACATGACAGGAGGACACGAGACACGGAGGACACGTAAATACGAGTATTCAATATGAAACGCAACGACCTGGAAACAAGACACGGGGGACACGTTTTATATATATATACCGAAATATATTTTTTTATCCATATTAAATTGCAAGTTGCAGCTTATCTAATCAAATTAAAATATAATTACTTCTCAAAGTTCATAGTTCACTTTAAAAAAATAAAAAGAATCAAAATTTACTATTTAGAAATTAGAATGTGATATGCTTGGTCTTGATTCTTGAATATTCAATGTTCATTGTTCATGTACAACTTACAAGCACATAAGAAAATAACTAAAGTCTAATCCTATTGATTTCCTCTGCCCCTCTTGCCAGAAAATGCCACAGCTTTCCCTTTCCCTCTAGATGTAGATGCTAGTGCTGGTGGAGTTGGCAGTGGAGTTTGCTATGCTCTAGAAGCTGAAGAACTAGAAGTAGGAGCTATAGGAGGTAGACC
>APFE031099683.1:0-15943 GCA_000404065.3 Pinus taeda
CTGATGTATGAAATGGTCTATACTAGACCAGAGATTGCACATGCAATGAGAGTATTAAGCAGATTTATGTCTAAACCAGGGAAGGAGCACTGGACAGCAGTGAAGCGGGTTTTCAAGTATTTCCGTGACACTAGTGATTATGGTTTGTGCTACCAAGGAAGATCATGATTGGATAGAATGTTGGATGTGGCTTTGTTGATGTATATTGGGCTGGAGATCTAGATTAGAGAAGATCTACAAGTGGGTACGTGTTTAAACTATTTGGAGGTGCAGTGAGTTGGATGAGTAAGAAACAATCTGTAGTAGCACTATCAACTACAAAGGCAGAATACATGGGAGCCACTCATGCAAGAAAGGAAGCAGTTTGGTTGCAGAGATTGTGTTCAAGTATGGGGTTAGTACAGGGAGCTAGAAGGATAGACTGTGACAGCCAAAATGCAATTTTCTTGGCAAAGAACCCTGCATATCATTCAAAGACAAAGCACATTGATGTTCAGTATCGCTTTGTGAGAGATAGGATAGAAGACAAAAAGGTGTTGCTGTTAAAGGTGGGCACATTGAAGAATACTGCAGATGCATTGACAAAATATGTGAGCTCTGAGAAGTTCTCTTGGTGTAGAGAGACAATGGGTGTTTTAGGGCTGGAAAAATGACTAAGTTTTCTTGTGGCCCCCTGTAGAAAGAAAACAACAAGTGGGAGAATGTTGGGTTGTGTTATATTCTTTCCCCGACTAGTCCACGTAGTTAACCGAGGGATTAGAGGAGGGGTGGAGTCCCCTTTCGTTGTGCCAATTATGTAGTGGGGGGCGGGGGGGAAGGGGGTTTGAGGCATACCCATAACCCCACTTTATGGGGTCCAGGACAATGCCCTAGAAAATTTTGGTTTTGGACCCTATGTTATGTTGGGCGGACCCACCTATGATTTTGTACGTGATTTTCACATATGTTTTTGGACGCGATGGTTTTCGGTCCATGGTATTGGATGCTTCAGCGTGTATAAATATGTACTATAACATTGAAAGGAACATAATGAAAAATCAAGCTGGTAGTCCCGTTTTTTAGATCAAAGAAAAATCTGTATGTATATGTGTTTTATGTGTTATGCTCTCGCATTGTTTATGTGTTTTAGAATTTGTATGCAGGTAATCACTGTACAAAATTAAAACCTACATACTTTACATTATGCTTAACATTACCTTCTTCCACTTCGAAGATATGATAGTTTGTTCTCCACTCAAATGTGATAGTCCCTTCCCCACTTTGGGCTATGCTAGTTATCCATATGCAATTTCGTTTTATTAAAAATCATATCAGACCATCTCTAGACATAAAGTATTGTCATGCTTATCCAACTGACAGCGTTCATCGTCAAAATTCACCATCACACCAATTTCGTGCACGCAGGCCGGACCAACTTTAATTTGATCATATAAATTTCGTGTGCACCGGCCTGACCAGCTTTAGTTTGTTGACCCAAAAGTAACATGGTGTGTGGGTGTAAAATATAACATTAAATAACTCTAAAGAAACTTTCCCGTCTTGGAAGACGGTGGCGAACCATTATTGAAACGGTAGTAATATAAACTTTAAAGTATGACAGCGAAGGCTACCATCTGTAGGATTTGGCAAAAAAAAATCGTAAAAGTTATGAATTTCTTGAATTTAAAATTCAAAGGCGAAAACCGCAAATCGCCGTGAACACGAATTTCTGATCTTAAAATTAAAAGTAAACACTCCGGACCTTCCATGGACATAGATCCTTTCCCAACACATTATTTTATACATTTTTACATTCAAAAGTTTTCCAATTTCATTTATGTTAAAATTAGAGCAGCCATATATAATTATAAGTTAAATGGTTGATAATGTCAACAAATAGTTGTTTTTTGTCAATTGGGTTTTGAGTCTAATATATGAGTCATGAGCCACCTAAGTGGTTAGCAATATAGATTTCATTTTAGTTGGATTATCTTTAAACAGAGAAGAAGTGCAGTTAAGTCTTGTTTATTTATTTTTATTAATAATTTATATTTTTTATATTATTTTTTATTAGAGAATGATTTATTTGTATTTTTATTATTTAATTTGATTTTTTTTCAATTTTAAAATAAAGTATATATATTTATCAACAAAAAAGTTTAACAAAAACTCATCTAATAAATAATTGAAATTTATATTAATTTGAAATTGGAAATATTTTCATTAATCTTATATCATAATTGATACTAATGAAATAACTTGAAAAGCACTTGGAAAAATAGAAAATTATTTATATATTATAATTTGTTATCTATATATTATGATTTGTTAGATGATCATATAAAATACTTTTCGAATGTTTCATGGGCTTTTCATGACGCTGAATCAATATATATGCAATTTAAAAGATATTTCAAATTAGAAAAAGTCACAATTTGTCCAAAAATTGTTATAACACATTGTGGTTAAAACCTTTAAAACATCTAATAGTTTAGATGTAGATTGTAGATTGATTCTTGCCAAAAACTCCAAAACTTTAAACTCCAAAATTCCATTTGGTCAAAACTACAAATTTTTGTATTAATGCTTCTTTGATCCATAATGAACTAAGCGAAGTCTTTTGGTAGAAATCACAAAAGAAAAATTTCTGGCCGACGCGTTTTGAACAAAAGTGTGGTTCATCATCTGGACCAAATGAAGAGGCAAACCATGGCAAAGGGTTAAATAGAGAGCAATGTAAAGACATAATTTCAAGTAACAACTATATTTGAACAATAATATTTAAGTTATGATATTAATTTACTAATAGATTAAAAACAAATATTATTAAGTAACGGTTATATTAAACGACTAGTTCTTGAAAAATAATATTTAAATTATGATATTATTTTATTAAAGTTATTAAAAAAATATAATAGGCAACGACTATATTAACCGCTAGTTTTTGAAAAATAATATTTAAATAATGATATTAGTTTATTAATTTAATTAAAAATATTAATAATTAATTGCTATATTTAAACTGCTAGTTTTTTAAAAAATAATATTTAAATAAGATATTCGTTTATTAATTTATTAAAAAATATTAATAAGCAACAAATAATATTAAACATCGAGTTTGTGAAAAATAATATTTAAATTATGATATTTAATTTATTAAAAATAAATATTAATAAGTAACTACTATATTAAACATTTAGTTTTCGAAAAAATAATATTTAAATTTATTTATATAGAAAAAGATAACAACGAGGGAAGTCAAAAATTATAAAAAAGAGTGAACAAGATCATTTAATAAATAAAATAATTAATGTAAATAAAAATAAACTAAATTAAAAATAATTAATGGAAAATAAATAAAATAAAACAAAAAATATACACAAGTCAAAATAAATAAATAATATATATATATTATATATATAAATTCAAAGAAAATTAATCAATAAATAAAATAGGGTCAACAATAAAATATGGGGCTGATGCACATTAAACAAATAACAAAAATACTAAAAAGAGTTAAGAACGAATAGGATGATAAAATACATAAAAAGTGAAGGATCAAGAAAATAAACCCGAATGAAGAAGAAATCAACAACAAAAACTATAAAAATGAAGCCAATACCTACATAGATAAACGAACAAACAAAATAAATCCCCCAAAAAAAGCCTAAAAAACTACGAGGACAAAACACGGACCCAACTTCTACTAATATTCCAACCATCATCTCTATTCAAATTATTGAGTCTTTCTACAATTTCTAGGGCCTCCCTCAATTTACGATGATTGAAATGACTAACCCTACCAATGACTTAGGCCTCCTCAATGCAGATGTGATGCTTAGATTTATCTGCATGCTCCACTAAAGCAATCGTTTGATTAATTGAGCAACTAGTCTCACCAATGTAGGGAGTCCCACAAGAACATGGTATAATGTAAACACCCTTCATATTCTTGGGGTCCACTAGGGCTTTTAGAGATCTAAGGGAGCTCTGGATGGTATTTAAAGGCCTAAAGGTTGAAGCCACCTTATGCTTCCTTAGGATTTTCGCAATCTTGTAAGTGGTCCCTTTGATAAAAGGAAGATGAACACCAAAAAATCAATCCATGGTATCTTTCTTAGCACTAGGACCTTTTTCAGCTCTGAGGAAAGCCTTAGTACATTCGTGTCTACTATACCCATTATTAAAGAAAACACTTAGGAGATGTTCTTTCTCTTCATTGAGATGGTTTTCATCAAAATCTCTTAAATCTCTAGTCGCTAAGGTGTTGAGAATAGCAAGCTTTTACGCTCGGAAATGATGAAAAATAGCATGAATATATTGTTTCGTATGAGTTTTCTTACGAAATACCTGATGAGAAAAAGAGCCATCATCATTCCTTGAAAAGAGGACGTCAAGGAAGGGTAGACTACCATTACATTCAAATTCCATGGCGAACTTTATAAAACTAGATTGATTGTTAAGATCGAGGAAAAACAATTCCAAATCTTCTTTACCATGGGATCAAATGACACAAGTGTCATCCACGAATCTCTTCCACATCCTAGACAGAAGATGAGAAGAAGCTAAGGCCTTTGATTCAAAATCCTCCATGAATAGATTATCTACCACAAGGGAGAGGGGGGAACCCATGGCGACATTGCAAGTTTTCTCATAGAATTCTGCATGGAATGAAAAGAAAGTAGAAGTAAGACAAATACCAACTAAATAAGCCGTATGAGGATTCGTGATGCACTTGATGACTTCGATGGCCTCATTGATAGGGATATTATTGTAGAGGGAGACCACATCGAAGCTCACAAGTTTGTCATATGGATTAAGCTTGAAACTTTTTAACTCATTAACAAACGATGCAGAGTCTTTGACAAAGGATTTTGTATGGCCGACAAGGGGATTAAGCTTTTAGGCTAAATATTTAGCAAGAAGATAAGTTGGACCTCCTATCGTCTTGACAATGGGTCTCAGATGAGCTCCTTCTTTATGAATATTTGGTAGACCATAGATCCTCGAGCTAAGAGGGCAACTTTCAATAAGCTTATGACTGAACGAGCTAACCGAGCTACTAGTCTTTATAGCAAGAGCCACACTTTTGTAAATCTTCTTCAAGGGATCCTTGTTGAGTTTCCTGTAGCTCCGGCTATTATGGAGGTGGTCCAACATCTTCCAACGGTAATCATCTTTATCAAGAATAACAATAACACCACCTTTGTTGCCTTTGAGAACATCAACATTCTTATTCTTGTTTGACGATTTGAGAGCATCAAACTCAAGTTTGGTTGGTTGATGTTGTTCTTGTGGGGCTTTGCCTTTCTAAAGACAACCACATAGTCTTGGTGAACGATATCTTTAGTGACCTTAAAGCTACAAATTGTTTAGACTTTTTTGAAGGTTTTTCCCACATATTTTTCACTTGAAATTGCTGAGAATCCAACAAAGATTGATTTCGAATTTAGACTCAGATTTTAGATTGATTCCAGCCAAAAACTCTAAAATTTTAAACTACAAAACTCCATTTCGTCAAAACTACAAATTGTTCAGAAGTTTTGAAGGTTTTTATTTCAGTTGAAATTGCTCATAATTTGGCAAAGTTTTTTGAAATTTCTGCAATTCAAGTGCCCCATACTGTTCAAAACACATATCAAATAACAAAAAATTACAACTTAGCCAAATTATTTGGCTGAATTCAAACGAAAATAACTAAACAACACCCTTCCCATATTCCCAAGGCAATGTACAGTGCCTTGTCGTGTGTGGGAGTACAGCTTTTTCACGTGAGAGAATCTCAGTGATGCCATTGTTCTTCCATCAAGCTCTTCACTTGTATAAAAATCGTACCTGTGTTGAAGTGTCTTTCAAATGACCTTGCACCGGTGGTGGTGGTGGTCAGTATCAATTGAGTGGAGATACGAAAATAGGCTAATTGTCGTGGATAAGACTGAAAGGGCTCACATTATCTTTTATATATGATTCGAATCTCCAACCCTGTTTTGTCAGTGATCGTAGAAATGGTCTACAACGCTGCCTCTTTCCTACTCATGTACGGGAGGTTGAACGTTTATTTTTAAACAGGAAAAGAAAGAAAGATCCTTCATTACGGGAGGTTGAACTTATATGCCTATTATGCTCAAAGCCGTGAACGGAAATCTCACATTACAATCTGGCTTTCCTATTTTGCAAGAGATGGTCACGATCACAGTTTCGCTAATATTCACTCTGAATTGGAATTTGGACAAGTTTAAAGTGTTTTTAATCCATTTATTTTTAATTTGAATTATTTAATTTGAATTATTTGTTTTGTTTGTCAAGTTGTTGTTTATGTGTAATTTGAAAAATCTCTATTTTTAGGTCTTTAAATTGTCAAAATTACTAAGGGATTATAAGGTGTCCAAATTACACTGACCCTTAATATCATTGAAATTTCACCTTCAGAGTTTCTAAATTTCTGATAACCTTCCCTCACTGACTTACAATACACATCATCACTATTTATTCTTAATATTTCAATTTAATTGAAATCTTTGATTTTAAATAAAAAATTTATTAGACTAAATATATATTCTTTGAATCTATCATATTTCTAGATGAGAAATTAGACTGCTTTCTTTCCTTTACTTTTTTCATAAATTTTCTCTCACCTATATTTATTTTAATATTTTTCCTGAAACGTAATTTTAATTTAAGAGGGGTTTTGAGAAAATGGACGTAAATTTTTTTAAGAATCTCTAACTTTTCATAATTTTTTAATTTTTAATTTTAGTTTTTTGATTTTTAAAATGGTATTAAAATATTTGGCGTATAAAAAAATATTAAAATATTTTATTCAAAATGAAAATGAAAATGTTTATTTCATGCAGTGTAAGTGGTGATGGTTCTGGAATTAAGTCTTATTGAACCATGAATCTTGGGTTAGAACCTTGTCTTACCCGTGGGGTGAATAATAGACATGTAAAATTCAAAAATTAGAGAATCCTACCAAACTTACAAAAAAAACCAAAATAAAAAAAAAAAATATTTTGTAATTAATAATTTTTGAAATAACATATATATATTTTTTGTTTTAAATTACTATACTTTATATTCATTATCAAAAAAATACATATCTTTATTTCCAAATTATCTAAACATAACATAAAAGGCTAAACAAATCTTGAATGCCCACAAAAAAAAATAAAGACATTCATCAAATACATGTTTCTAAATTCATTAACTTACAGTAACAAAAATATTCCAGAGATCATTTGGAAACCAGCATCAGTGAGCCATGATCTAAAGAATTGCATGATAACATTGTCAAAATCACCTCCTATCCGATAACATTGTCAAAATCACTCCTACCAAAAACATGAGGCATAAAATCAAATATTTATCACTTATTAATTTTTTGTATTCATTAAATAAATTAACATTTTCTGTTTTATTGATAAATTTCATCCTTAAAATTCTGGGTAAAATTAAATACTAAAATATTTCCATAAATAATTTTAATTATTATTATTCAAATATTAAATATCAACCCATTAAATATTTTATTCATACTATCTTTTAATTATTAGTGTTTAAATATTAAATATCAACATTTATGATTAAATGTAAAAGAAAATGGTTCAAAATGCTTTTTTGGTACCATAATAAATTGATATAAAACTATTATGTGAATATTGCCCTAATAAATCGATAATATAAATTGATATGAAACTATTAGGTGAATATTGCAATGCTTTTGCTTATGATTTACATTGATTTCTTTTTAACTTATTACTTTTAAGTATTATATGTGAATTTTATGTTTGTTTGGGTTATGTAATTTATTAAATTTGTATTTTTTTGTTTGTGGGTAAGTAAGAGATATTTATTTCATAATCAAAGTATTTTTATATGAATTGTTTGCAATTGGATATTCATTACTAAAAAAAATTACATTGTGATCACATTTAGACTATACACTTTTGAGAAGGAAAGAGATAGCAGGATGGAGTTGACACAAGAGTTGAGTTCTCCATACTACAATATATAACAATGAATCATTTTTTGCAAGCCGAGACAACACCATAAAAAATATAATGTTAAAACTATATCCCTTACAACCGAGAGCTATAGGAAACTCCAATACATCATAACATCATTTTTTCTAGTAACC
Organism: Pinus taeda; assembly: GCA_000404065.3. Lineage (NCBI taxonomy): Eukaryota > Viridiplantae > Streptophyta > Pinopsida > Pinales > Pinaceae > Pinus > Pinus taeda. The sequence continues at coordinate 8,117 of APFE031099683.1, forward strand.
ATTAAGTGGATATAGGTGTTACCAACAAACATATCCCTTACAGCTGAGAGCTAGAGCTATCTCCAAGACACCACAATAGTCATATAGTTAAGACAAATTGGAAGTTAGAAGTATTAACAACAAACATCTAGGGAAAGTACCACATAAATGAAGACTCAAATGACCAAAATGTCACCCACCAAAAATAAAAGGTGTAAGATGATATACCATATTTGCACCATCCACAAGCAGCACAACCCTCCCATAAAAAAAAAGTGCATACACTAGGCTCCAATTACTGAAAAGCATAATGAAACAAAATCGATTATAGGATGCATAACACATTAAATCCTAAGAATAAAACACAGTGGTGTGAAAACATATACACACCATATAATTTGAATTATAAAGATTTGTTGTATAACACCAACTAATAACATAGATGATATGCAAATTCTGCTGACACCAAAAATATTAATATCTAGGAAGGCCACAAAAACCACTACATACCCAAAAAATTAGATGTTGTGAGAACTAAGAAAAAACCTTCTATGACATTGAAACAAGATTTTCAAAATGGCAACATAAACACTTGAGATCAAATTATAATCTTGGTAAGATTAAATGATAGCGAGGTCTTGAGCGTTGTCAACTGGCAGATCAGTTGGGTCTCCACCATGGTCTATGATATCACGAGAGGCTGAATCTGACAACATAAAGATTTATACCCAAGCTAGTCTAGAATCTACATTATCTAGACATAATATTTGATTTGGTAACATGTGTTTCATATCCTCAAAGCCAGAAAATGCATTATATGCTTCAATTTTCTTGTGAAATGCTTTGAATCAAACATTACCAACACCACTCCTCTTTCTAATCATTCTTTGATGAGGAGGCATGATATCTGTGTTAGGAGAGTAGAGAAACAACTACAAGAACCACAAGCTGTAAAACAAGAAAATGGATTGAGCATCGACCCTTAATCCTATGACCGAAGGACTAACAAATAATCTCCCAATTTCCACACTAGAGGAGCAAATGCAAGTAAATTACCCAATCATAATCAAAATATTTTAAAAGTGTAGTTACTTTTTGGTTTTTTTTTTGCTTTGTTTTGGTTTTTTTTTTTGTTTCTTTTTCTTTATCTTTTTTCAAGATAACCAAGAATTTATATTTTATAATTCAAATATACACATTTAGATAATTAATAGTGTATCACTAGGGATATCATTAGAGATAAAACCACTATTTTACCAACATCTATTCATAGAGTTTAATATTGTTTAATAAAGAAAACAAGATACTAAACTAGGTAGCATAGCCACTTGGGCTACAATCTAACAAAAAAAACAAAAAGTGAGAAAAGTAACTAAGATCACTCATTGAAGAATAACCAGTCGTTAAGACTTGGAAGAGTTAAAGGCATTTATCACTATGTGCTTGTTGTTTCTCCCAGCGGAGCATCCTAGGTAAAAGGGAATGCCCATAAGCACTTCAATATGACCAAGCCTATGATCTAAGTTCCTTGATATTAACTACAAATCATCCAACATATGAAGAATTTCCTCCTCTACTTTAACTTGATCCAACAAAACTTGTCCAAGTAGGAGCTTCAAGGGGCAATATATATCTAATATATACATTTTATGATTGTAAGGTCTTTAGGCCTGTGTTGTATCAACTTCATAATCAACAATTTCTATTAGTGCCTCCAAATTTATGAAGAAGTCTCATTCTATAGCTATTTCCCTCATAGTTTAAGTGATTTCTTCTTGAATAGATGATGAAATATCAATCCTAGAGCACTAAATTGAGCTCCCCACTCTCAATTGAGAATGGGAGGTTCCATGCTATCCTGAAAAGGCTAAGCTTCTCTTGTTGTAGGCCACTTAGCTTAGCGTGGTAAGAGTGGATTGGCCAACATGTGTATAGACTTGAACAAAGAGAAAGTAACTAGGTGACTATAAAGTTATATGAACCTCCTAAGGTTTCCCATAGATAGAAAACCTAGAGTGAGAGATAGAGAAGTGTCTGAGGTCAAAGGGAAACAGATTTACACAGTAAGCAAGAGAGAAGAAAATCATAATCAAATTGAAATTGTCTGTGTGATAATATGCGAAGCCTAGACAAGAACTCAAAAGGAAATGCTAGCAAGAAGGGTGGTAAAATAAAACAATAGATCCTATAGGATGAGCCAAAGAAAGAAGCATGCTACAAAGGAAAATTGGAAAAAAAAGGCACTAAATAACAAACCCATGAGGCTACATATGCAAGACAAGGAGCCTTGAGCAAAGCAATGCCATGAGAGTTAATGATATTCCACATATCTTGAGGATTGATAAGAGGAGTCCCATGAGACTTAATGATATGCCACATATCTTGTGTTGGCACTACAAAGAACCCTTACATGCATGTCTTCTTTCTCCTCTAGGAAAAAAGAATAACTAGGTCCATTTGTAATGGTGGTTTTTTATGGGGAGTTCGCTAAGAATGGATACTTCGACTAATACTATTCTAACCCATAATGAACTTCATAAAAATCCATTACAATACAAGTATTAACTAAATGCATGAACTAGTGTGAAATTCCATTCGAAATTCATTTTTCACAATTCTCATGAAAATTTCCCCCAATGAGTGTGTGAGTTGGCCCCATTGGGCTTGTCCTGACCTGACTATTACTGCGAATCCAACATATCATTATGGCCACCCTCTACATGAATGCAACACTTGAAGAGGCGGCGGTGTGCATGTGGAATTTAATGCCCCAGCTCAAAGGTGAAAGAGGTATAAGGATATTTGGAGTTTTGAGAACTCTATTTGGCTCACTGAGTAAGGTATTATGTGAACTCACGCTCCTATGGGTCTGGTTTGAGAGGGTGATTCTAGGCAGGTGGTGGTCACCATCGTCTCTAGGTTCTGGCAGCATTCACTGGTATGTTTTTGGTCTTAACATCACAACTTTTGTTTGTATGGAGCAGTCTATTTTACCTTTTATTGATGAAATGTATAAGTTTGTGTTTTGGGGGGGTGCAAATTGGAAGTGTCAGAGGCATGGCCTCGGTGGGTTTCTGGTTGGGTTTGAGTCCATTATCTTGTTCGTCCCAATGTTTTTTGAATATGGAATTTGGTTGTCTCATATGGGTGCTTGCATGGTCTAGGTGGTATAGGGTTTAAGATGTGGAGGTCCCCCATACTCAGGCAAGAAAAAGTCGGAAGGGGTTGGGGTCTATGAAGAATTTTGTTTGGATCCAGGGTATTTTGGTTTGAGCGAGCTCGAATTCGAGTCATGGGTTGATAGAACTCTAGCTATGTCCTCTAGTGGCAGAGGGGCGAAGGTATAAGAATCCTACTGGCCCATTTCTAGGTCAATCTGGTCTTGTGGAATAGATTCTATTGGGTTGGGAACTTATGTTTATAGCTAGAGGTCAATTCTGGTTTTGAAGCTGGTTATGGCTTGATGTTTGTCTCTGTAAGCTAGTTTCTAAGCATGGGAGTTTGATTTAAATTTCTCGGGTTCTCTGTATGGAGTCTTATTAGAAGGGGTTTCGTAGGATGGGACTTAGTGTAGATGTTGGATCGACTGTCTTTTTAATTCTTGGTATAATGTTAAGTTTATGAAGTTGATAAGTAGTGGGATGTGCTATTATAATTTTGAGGTTCTAAACATGGTTGGCATGGCCAGTCCATTCAGGATCTGCAATGGGCAAAGGAAGATGAATGAAAACAGTGGAACCCTTATCTTTTGTTGGTAGTGAGTTGATAGAAAAATGTGGACTAGGTTTCTTACTTGGATGGTTTCATTTGAATTTGATTTAACAGGTATATAGTGTGGGTGTGACCCTTGGCAGAATCGGGCACCCAATCTGCGACCTTGCTCTGGTTAGTACCCAGAGTTGGGAAAAGAATAGTCTTTGCCAGGAAGTAGGAAAACATGGCTTGGGAAATTGGTACAAGAATGAATAGTCGTGGGGGGCGAGGTCGAGGAAAATAGAGGAAGTTCACTTCATCAACAAAACGTCAACCCAACTCTTCTAGAGGGGAAACTAAGGTAGGTCATGGGAGCAAGATGACCTCTCACATAATTCAGGAAGTGGCTCAAGCTTACCATGCTAGCAGCTCCAACCTGGGCAAGCAATTGATTGCATATTGGGAGGGTGAGATCCAACAAACCGAGGAGGATTTCAGATTGGATATGGATGGGTGGCAACCAATGATCCTAGACCCAGGCCACACTTGTGGCAGATCATTGCAATACAAGTAGAAAACACATATGTTATCCAGAACTCAAAAATTTGCTCAAAATTAAAAGTTCTCGGATCGGTGTGGAACTTGAAAAACCGCGTAGTGCTCGTTGCCTTGAATCCAACACAACTTGTTTCATGTGAAACAGACAACGTATGCTCCCAGAAACACATTCTATCCATTTTCTCAAATAGGCGAATTTGGTGAAAAAATGAGTAGCACTACATAGTCAATAGTCCATACTGCTAACATGGTAGACTCATTGGGCTCCCTACGTCGCAAGCTAATGTTGCAAGGTGACTTGTTGATTTTACCTCCGATGAATAATATCCGGACATGTGGCAGGTGCTTAAATGGCATGTTTTGATTGGGTTTTGGGTGGCCAATCATAGGCTGCCACGTGGCAGCCTGAGGACCAACCAAAATTGTTTTAAAGTTGAACTACACCTCTGTCGAAGTTGAACATAGGACCTCCACCAAACTAGCCAAACCGTTTACCAAACAATTACATATGGGACTTGTTATATGGTGGTGGAGACATTTTATTTAATGTGTTTGGCACATAAATTGAGGTGTGGGGGGCCATGGTTAACCCCTGACCTCGGTCCACGAACCATGGTTAGGGGCTAACGACAACCCCGAAGATTGTTAAACCACCGTGCAGACACCATGCCACGTGACATGTTGTGTTACCGCCAGCGTTAACCCCGTGGCAGTAACATTAAATTATAACCGCTATCCCATATGACTGTTTCCATATGAACAAGTTGGGAGACCACTGTGCAAACTGACAACGCCATTTAAAACACAACCTAACCTCCATCCAAAACCATGTTATGTGACCAGCCCAAACTTTGGCCACCAGCCTAACTGCATACCTCCAACTGCTAGCCTAACATCTGTCTCTTATCCACCACCATCTGAGAAGGGGTCAAGACTGCTAACATTAACCAGCAAGCAGAGCAGCTAAGGGGCTAGCCACTGGGGCTACCCCCAGGATGTGTGGCATAAATATGGCCATGATTTTCACGGTTAAGGTTGTTAGCACTCAAATCTACCTTAGGCTGAAATAAGGTAAAACTCGAGGCTACATCAAACCATGCTCAGCCTCGTAGCTAGCCCTACGAGGACAGGAGAGGGCTCTCTCCGGGTCAAACTCGGCAAACGATAATCAAAGAGGCTCGATAAGACCGAATGGTTGACTATTTTTAGGCTAGGTATGAAATACAAAGAGTTTAGAATTGATTTTTAAAGGTTTTGTTGAATTCAAGGGAAAGGCAATTTTGGGTGCGGGGATGAGGCACAGCTTTTGTAGAGGTCTACTTGGGGCAAGATAGGCGATTGTTTTGATGCCTTAAAGCAAGTGAGTTGGGTAGATCAGACTGGTGAGGAGCTAAGGAGAGCAAGGAAGTCTCAAGGATTCTCCTTAAACTATAGAAAACATAGAAAATTAAAGAAATTTAAAGGCAGAGCATAGCAAGTTCATGGATTCTACCTTAATACTTCATTTGTCTAATTACAGAAGATTAAATAAGGAAAGTGGTACACATACGCAACTTACAAGTACTGAGAGAATCACACCATCAACACAGAAAGCCACATGAATCCCAAATAGTGCTGCAAAACCCTGGTCTTTCCTTTGCCAAAATGCAGATAAGATATGTACAATATAGTCTCAAGTTATTCCCAAGAGTTCAACCCTGAAAATGACTAAGAAAATACACAATATAGGCAAGCAAACACATTCCCTTGTCTTTAGGGGTCGAGCGCATCATTCTAGGAGCTATTTGAACTAATTCTAAACAAGGAACTGAAATCTAGGCAGTCAAACAACTTACCCCTATAAGCTAGGAAACCAATTCATTCATTAAATTTTCACCTTTTAGTGAATGAATCTTCTAGAATAAGTAAAAATGTGCCAAAATTACATCATACACATCAAATTACATCAAGCTGGGTCACAAATCACATGAAGAGGTGAAACTAGTCATAACTGGCCGAAATTCTGAGCTGGAAGGTGAAAATTGTGCCAAAAAACCATGTGCGTCACGCGCCTGAGCCCTGTGCAACGTACACATGAGCCCTGTGCGCCGCGTGCCTTTGTAGCTACTTTTGGGGCACTTCCTGGCATCCAAATTGAGCTCGGGTTGGCTTGTTGGAACGGCCTAGATGTCTACTTTCCAACCCAAGTGGAATTGTCCAAGTTGGTCTCCATTTGACCCTCCAAAAGTATATTCTCCCAGAATTACTTCCTGCTGGTGCAAAAAGTGGCAGAAAGGTGATTTTTATGATGTTTTTTTAGCTTTTGATCACCCAAAACTTGATGAAATGCCTTCGAAATTGCTGAGCATGTGTATTTCATCATGAACAATCTAAAAATGTAAGCCACCTGTGATTTGGACCTCTCCATCTTATGGGTTGCGTGCTGAGCACGACGCATAGAACCCAAAAACATGTTTTGCAAGCCAAACATTTTGAAACGACAAAATTTTCTCCAAATTTTACCAAAATTGGAGTGAAGACCCTCCATCATGTATTATGCTCAACTAGTGAAGCCTCGGCCAAAACTCGAAGCGGATCAGGCCTTTTGCGTTGTTTTTGTGCTTTGCTCAAACACCTTTTGAGGATCTTCATTCTCGCTTTGCAAACATGCATGCGAGACAAATAGTGAGTCTTCATGTGGCAAAGCATGTCCTTGTCCCTGTTTTCCTTTGCCAACAATGTTTCCAAGTGAGTGTTCACCCGGATGAGCATTGATTCCCGATCAATAGGTGTCAAATCACCGGGTCTCCTACGAGCCAATTCTCGGTCTTCCCGAATCTTGCGCATCTCATAAAGTTCATGCTCATTCTCCAACTGTTTGTTGCGCTGCTCTAAGTAGTTGATCACCCATTTAGCCATCTGCAATTTCTTTTGCAGCGACTCATTCTTGGCCCTTTGCTCTCTAATGATCTCTTTGAGCTCTGAACTGGGCGAACTAGCATCAACATCAATGATACTGGTATCCTGAACTCCTGAAGGACCCTCATCATCCATGGGTCTCTTGCCCCTGTTCTGACTCTGTACCTATGTTGTAGATGGAAGCGAGACCCCTTCCATATGATGCGGAGATAATACTCACTCTACTGATGATTTCAACGAGATCCCTTCCACCCCGGGTGGAGATAGCACTCGTCGAGTAGTTGCAAATAAGGCCCTGGGGCCTTTCTGATATGTCACATATGCTAGAGCATCAACATGCTCGGTCTCATGAATTTCAAACTGCTGTGAAGGCCCTCCCTCATCATGGACAATCTCTGGAGGAGGCTGTAGCGCTGAAAAGAAATCACGGCAGATGAAATCCTCCCAAGCAATACCCTGTTGTGCCAACTAATGCATCACTATGATTTTGATCAATGCATAGTGATATATGCTCCTGTGCTGATGTGCTGGGGTCTTCCTCTGTACTAAAGGTACCATCCTCTCTATGTTTCGGCACATGAAAAACGAAATTTTCATCATACGTACCCATGTGAAATGCATCAACAAACGAACATGGTACGCATAGAGGCGTGAAAATCTGTCCTCACAGCTGAAATACCGAATGATGAGTTTCATCAA
>APFE031099683.1:20648-80025 GCA_000404065.3 Pinus taeda
GTCATTTTTAGGGAGAAAGTCCCAAAATACGTATTTTTTTATGATATCTATATGTAAAATGTGTATTTTTTTGTCGAATGTTTAAAATTATTACTTTTTCCGTGACAATTATTTTATGTGTATTGAAGTATTAATTAACAATATATAAATATGTAAATATTCTTAAGTTACTTCTCATGATAACAGAAGACCTAACACTTTGTATCTTTTGGCTGCCCTTAGCCATTTAGAGTCGAGTCTGCCCTCCATATAGTTCCATTTTGTTGACGAGAATTTTGATACCTTAATCAACCAAGGGGACGTGACCTGTACTGTGGCTCTTCGAATAGCCCAAGATGTTTGGGATGGTCACTCTCGATGATTTTTAAGGCTCCATTGGCCTTATGATCCTTCCTCTAACAAAGAAGAGAACCTGGGGGAAACCTAAAAGGTTAGCTAATATGATATACACACTAACCTAAACTATTGTTAATATACCTAAAACTATTAACTAATAATTAATAAAATATGATACAAAAATCATATTAGCATCATCAGTTAAAATACAATAAATTCTATACAAATGGTACAAGAATTATAATACAACATATAAAAGACTAGAACTTAATGTAATTGGTTCAAAGAATAAACTATATGTATTTATGCAAAAACATTATGAAATGCTATCTAATTTTATTTTAAATAAGCAATTATAAATTAAAATTAACAGTAATCCATCATGTGAATGAATAAAAGACAAATAACTATGAAAATGTAAGCTTCTTATCTTTTAAGCCAATGAAGATTAAACAATGTTCGTTTTAATAATTCACATCAACAATAATTGATATATGCAGAGAACTAGCTAATGCATTATAACTACTATTTCTTGGCTAAGGTATACTAGAGAAATGACTATAACTATTTCTATAAATAAAATAACATACTAGAAACTGCTACAACATAGTTATTAGTTCAATTCATATAAAGAAAATAACATCTCTTAGTAATCTAAATTCTTGTAGACAATTCACAGAAACAAAAATAAGAGGAATGTTTATAACTATTATCACCCTCAGGACAGAAGTCACTAAAGGGTGGTGTTGATCAAATATAAACAAACATAAATTGAATTAATACAAATGAAAAGAAATGCAATGAAAATTACTATCTATTTCTGTATCAAAGTCACTAAAATGACAGTATGCTATCTTCAAAATTCTTAGAAGTCAAATTACTAAGAATCAAGAAGATAATCGAAAAATAAATATGGAAAATAAGGCTAGTGCAAGCAATACTTGATTGAATCAAACCAAATCAACAGATTTATAGAAAGACTTAAAATGTTTTCAAAATCATTGTATACTTTCCAACATTTCTCTTCATTTCTCTTGCCTAATTACTGGTCAAAATTAAATGTTTTTATATAGCCCCAAGAGCCTACCTAGATTTCAAGCTAAATCTACAAATTATTTTCTTTTTACAAAATTACAATATATTGTTTTTGACCTAATGGTCATATCCAAACTACTTGAAAGAAATAAACATAGAAGGACTAACAAGTCATCGTAACATAGCTAACAGGAATCCACATTAGCCGCTCCATTGAAACTAATATCATCATAAGAATTGCCTATAAACAAATAAAGCAAATAGAATTAACAACTTACAATGATAATAAAACAAAGAATATTACAGAATCAAAATTTTGTAGTTTCCATTTTAAATTTAGTTATTGAAATCAAAACCAAAACATATCTTAGAAATCCCTTGAAATATAGATAATATAAAGTCTTTATTAAGTGTGATTCAAATCTCGAGAGATGAGAACCTTGAAATTCATGGAGATAGTACATGTCGAGTAGGGATGGATCAGATCCAAGACTGCTTGGAGGAGTCCTTTCTAAAGGATTGCTGCCATCACACACATCTTCAACATTTTCCACAAAAGCTGAGTTATGTTTAGTCTGAGGTTTATTCTTCTTCGGTGAAGGCTTGGATTGGAGTTTAGGATTGATGAAAACCTCCTTTTTAGGGATACTCTTTCACTGATTATGTCGAGCCCTTGATATATTTCTTTCAGTTTGTTTAACCTTTACTGAGAATTATACATAGAATGCCTCACCTCTTCTCATTTTCTAGGTTTAAATCAAAGGCTATGGTCAAAGGGTTTTAACTCCTTTTTTACCCCTAAATTCTAGTTTCAATTCCACATTATGGAATTCAACATTCTTATCCATTCTCCTAGTGACATGAAGATATGTAATTTAAGGATTTAAACCCCATTATTGTTAAAATAATCCACTTTCTCTACATGGAAAGACTCATGGAGATCATCGTCAATACCAGGATCAAACATAATTGATTCGAATGGTGGAGGACTAGATGGAACCCTAGCTATATAACCTCAGTGCTCGATACTTTAGCGTTCCCGATATCTATTTCGAATGAGGGATGTATCACACACATTGTTTATGTTTATTAGATGATTCTTTTAACCAAAATACAATAAGGTCATTTTCGAATAAGGATCTCTCAAGGTTCTTATCTTGGGTCTAATAAGGTTTGGCTATTTTGTCCAGGATTTTATACAAATAATATCGAAGAATAAGTTTATACCCCAAAAACAACATGATAAGACACACATGATAAATAAACACTAGTATGTAATGTCCCTCACATGTTATATACTGATGTAGGAAAAGCACCAAATCTTTCCACTTAGGTTTTAGGAAAGAAACTTGCAAATATTTAACATTGTATGTGCAATCCTTGCTGGCCAGATACTTCTTCCAAGGTATCTCATGCACATGGTAGTTTTTTTGACCATTTCCCCCCCATGGTAGGAAGATCAATTACTTTGGCAATGAAACTAACATCCACAAGAATCTCTAGGTCACCAACTTTCTCCCTCTTCACATCAAACGTAGAGGTAAAGGCTCTAACTACCCCTCACTAAAACCATGAAAGAGATAAATAAATGTCCACCATCCAACCTATTAAAACAATGCCAAATATTCATCGTATGTCTCAATGATATAAGCTTTGACTAGCTCAGTTCTATTCACAGGTGGCATGGCTATAGTTTTGGTGCAATTTTAGTTTGGGTTGGGTGTGAACAGGAGGTGGAATGAGCAGGATTAAGTTTTGAAAACCCTAACATCCTATGGAACGACATGTAAAGCCCATACATAGGAATAAAATGCATTGGAGGTGGAAAAAAAAACCTACGTGATGTATTTGGCGATTGGCGCACATGGTGCAAAGGTACTAATCAACAATACTCACCACCAGAGGAGTTATGGTTGGGACTATTCGAATTATGATAATGGTTAATGAGGAGAACAATTTCCAAAAGTCGGAGTTTACAAGTTAGATGTATGGTTCCATGTCACTAGAAATTACAGATGTTAAAATTGAAGTAAATCTCATCAAATGTATTAACTATCATTTCACCATATACAAAATTAGAATTCTTTGATACCAATATTAAATTAAATTCACATAGAACTAGAGGTTTGCTATTAAATACAATGAAAATCAAACCATAACAACATGTCAAAATATTAATCAAAGGATTTGGTAATGACCAATGATATGACAAGGTCATGAAATGACAACATTTCAAAATGAAAGAATATATCCTTTTCCAAAACAAATATACCCATATATATCTATAAAAATCACGAAATCCAAATGTCAATACCATCAGGTCTAGAATGACACATTTCATACACACGTAAATAAAACTTTGCTAAAACAAAAAAACCATTATTATGATAGGGTTTGAGACCCATAAATTTCAGATAATCCATTGACTTATATAATGCAAAAGAAAAAAATTTATTGCTTACACAGAATGTAAGCCAAAAATCAAAATGAGAGTATATATAGGTAACATGTTGAAGACTTTAATGAGAACATGTTGACTAGGTTAAATAAATTTATGGCCCCTTGAACTAACTCAAAACACATAGCCTAACTTGTTATTGTAACAAAAAGACAATACACAACTTTATATAACAAGAAAAAAGATGATAAATAATCATAGTCAATAATGCTTAAGATAACTTCTCCATTTCTTTGAATAAAAACGCTAAATATGAAATGAGATGAAAGCCATATCACAATCCAGATCGAAATATGTACTTGAAACCATTATCAACATTTCATTAGAAAAATAATTACGAAAATCAAAGCAAACAAATAAATAAAAAGAGGGCCCCATATCATTTTGAAAATGAGAGGGGAGTTAGCTCGGTAGCCAATAATACTCTTTGGAAACTCTGTTGCAAATGTGTTTTGATGATGATGTTAGTTCTCCAAAAGCTTATTAAAAATGATATAATGATGAGATACATATGTAAATCCTAGACAAAGAGTATTGTTGATTATGGATTCCAAACTAAACTGTTAAATTTAAATCCTTATTTAGATTTTATAATTATTTTAGTTTCTCTTTACAAGAGGATATGTATTATTTCTATATATCCTTCATTTTCTTCTCTTTTTTTATAATGTATATGTAAAAAAATATTTTCAATAAGAAAAAAAATTATTATAATTAATCTTTAATTGATAAGTGAAAAAACATTGATCCACATCACATAAAGGAAAAGAAATGGAGTCGAATCCTAGTCACAACCAGGAAGATGCAAAAGGTTTGGAAAAAGTATGTAGCCCAACTCAAACCAATCAGCATGTGACAATAGAGAGTCTTAATCATTGGATAGTAATAGTGGACACTCCTAAATGAAAATACTAGCATTATCCTTACTCGAAGGACAAACATGTGTGATCTCGTCCTCATTATGGGATGGTAGATTAGTATTGATCCTTGCATTGCTCTCATAGCCTTATCAAGATGGATTTTTTGTTTAAGGGATGATGATAGTAACCATGGGAACAACTTATATGTCATTGGACTCCGAGCTTGTCTTGTAGAGGTTAATATCATAGAACCATTTTCCCAAGAAGATAAGGGTCTTGGGGGTTGTCATGGTGATGGTGTTAGAATCCCTCTATCCTACTTTATTACAGAATTGGACCCTCGGCCCCTGGTTCTGCAAATTTACTTACAAAAATTCATCAAAATTCTCTTTGGGCATTCACTACTCTTTGGGTCCTACTCCACTGATTTGTTATGGGACCTCAAGCTTTCCCTAGAGCTCTAGGTGGGTATGCCTTATGTAATGTAATGCCTACTTTTCAAAGGTAAGCATCTAGATGATCCTTTCCCTCTTTCAATCTATAATGTTTGTAAAGATGCCACTCATTTTTGACCCTTCACTTATGAGGGGGTTTTCTGGGAAATTTGTCCTCCCTTTGATTTTTTTCCTATGAATATATTGTGCATGCTTAACCCTCCATAAAGGAATTGTAGTCTCAGGTGGCTCCTATGTTGTTACTGGTTGAAAAATCTAAATAAATTCCCCCCTTAGAAATATCACACCTTGCTCTCAAGAACCTCCATTAGCTCTATGCGTAATCAACCCTCATGTGTCGCTTTAATGGTTTATGGTCCCACTCCGATCTTTACCAATGGATCCATTCTTCATGGACCAAGTGTTGTAAGGTTATTTTCTTCTCCAAAGGCTTCTTCATTGTGGCATTGGTAGAATTATAAGACAACCATATAGTTTTATCTAATGGGCCTCTCATATGGGGAAATGTTGGACTGTTCCAAATTCCTTGGTTTCCATATTTTGACCCTTCTATAGTAGTCATCTCCAAGCTACCAATATCAGCCTATCTTCTTAATCTGCCTACTCACTTTTGGCAACACTCAATTTTTGATGATATTTGAAACTCCATAGGTCATTTCATTGCAACTGATAATTCTTGTGGGAAGTTTTACATCTACACTTATGCAAAAATATGTGTTGAAATTGACATCAGTAAAGGGATGCCAAATAAAATTAATTTTAAAGTTTGATTTTCATTAGAGCTAAGCTCTGGACTATGAGAATATTGCTTTTCGCTAGTATTTTTGTCATCAAACAGGCCATTTATAGATCTCTTTCCCTCCATTCAATCTCACTAGAAGTGGAACATTTAAAATTCCAGAGAAAAAATTTGGAAGCGCTGCAATCAACCTCTTATGGAGGACGAGGCCTCCTCTCATTTGAACAAGGATGATGAAGGATCTAATGATGAAATGCATTTGATGGACAAGGAGGCTCAAAATTCGACTCCTCAAAAGTCTCCTGAGGATCCTATTATGAACCATGCTCCCTCGACATGAATAGAGATAATGAATAATAATGCTTATTTGGGTGCATTGAAGTGAGCTCATGAGTCTACTTGTTTGTACTGTAACAAGGATTATCCTTCAACGCACAATAATCTCTAGATTTCTTTGATAACCCCACCTTTGGAAGGTTGGGTGAAGGTTTCAAAAAAGAAAGGAAAGAAAGGACGCTCCGAGGACATACCCAAATCTGGGTGATTCACATTTGCAGTTGTTGTTGTTGTTTTTTTTTTTCTTTCGCTATGTCTCCTTTGCTATTCTGAGTCGCGTACATCTTAGTGATATTCCTATCAATATATGTCACATTCTACTAGAAAAAGAGTCGTAATTGTACATAATGTATATCATCCCTGATTAGTCAATAAAATTCACCTTACACAAAAAAGTTACTCTTTAAATTAATGTAGAATGTGCCTAACCTAATGATGATGGAATGTTACTATTATTTATACAATATAATTAATAAAAATGGGCATAGCCCTAGGCCTCACAGTGGTGGCTATTGTGGAACTTCGTCATTTGGTTGGTTTTCCCACATTTTGGATGACTCTCTTTTTTTTGGCTCCATTTTTGTCATATTTTTTATTAGTTTTCATATTCATGGATAGTTTTCCCACTGCAAGAACAACTCTTATCCTATTTAGTTTGATGTTTCTACTTTCATATCATTTTTGGACATTTATTGATAAAGAATAATTATTTCTTTGGTCTGGTTTCAGAGTGATGAGTTACAAACAAATAAAAACACAATTTTGTAATTTTGTAACATAGCAATAAATTTTTTAACTTAAAATAAAATATAATTAATAAATTATAATTTTGTATTATTAAACTTTAGATAATTATAAAAACATAAAATCTCATATAATTTTTACATATTTTTAAATCATTGTTAGATTAAAAACATCCGAAATCTATTAATTTTTTAATTTTTTTAACATCTCACAACTAATCAATTGATTTTTTTCAACAAAAACATAATATTCATATTACTATTAAAAAGGAAACCCCAGCGCATATTCAACCAACACCATTATCATATTGAGTTTTTTCAACAAAAACATAATATTCATATTACTATTAAAAAGGAAAACCCAGCGCATATTCAACCAACACCACTATCATATGCCTTATACTGAAACTAAAATATTATATCCTTCAACATATGCTACCATTTTTGTTGTCCCTAATTAGCTGAAAAGTATATCGTGTCTTCCATAATACATCAAAATGAGTTCCATATAAGCAATTATACGTAATATACTATCAAAAGACAAATATAACAAAACTAAACTTCTGAAAATTACTTCCCCACCACTAGCTGGAAAAACATCAGCACATTGGAATGGACAAATTACAACAAATTATGATATACATGGCGGTCAAAAGAATGCAGTAAAGAAAGTCATCAGAAACGGAAACAATCGATTGCAATATCTGTGTAATGACACTTTCGCTAAAGCGATTACCCTGTAGCCTCTTATGTTTTTAAGACTGACCTTCAATATTGGCTCGATAGTGCAGTTATTACCCTGTAGCCTTTCTGTTTCCGCAACGAAACTGTATATGCTAAACAATCGCAGATATTCGCCTTCAAATTGACAAAGAAAGACTGTGGGTAGGGTTCTTACAGTCATCAGAGGAGGAGGGGGAGGAAAAGGAATGCATGAAGTCCGAAATGCGTTTCAACATGAGATACGCATTCTCAGATTTGGGATTGAGGAGATGGAACACGTGGCCTTCGCCTTCCGTCATAACCAGATCAGCGTCTTTGCCTGCCTTCCTTAAAGCTTCGTAGTACAGAATGGCACGATCTGTCACCATATCCTTCTCTGCCACGAATACAAGCATTCGTTCATACGCCAGAGTCGAGAGATCAGGAGAACGGGGTCCAACTGGGTTGCTAAAAGGGTGGTCTTTATCCTCCCCTGGAGGGAGGACGATGCTCCATAGTGCATCCGACGACGACTTTAAACCCTCCACTTCGCGGCCAACTAATTCTATACCGCTAAAGGCGGGGTGAAACAGAATGGCCCCTTGTAAACACAACCCATCCCACTTCTTTCCACCCGCAAGAATACCCACCTGGTGCACCATGTTGCCTCCGGCGCTGTCACCTGCCACGAATACTTTGCCGAAATCCGCGTGGGAAGCGAGCCACGGATCCACGGCCACCCCATCCAGCGCTACTGCTTGATGGTCAAGCCATTCAAGAACGCCAAAACAATCGTCATAAGCAGCAGGGAGGCGATGCTCGGGTGCTTTCCTGTACTCCACCGATAGGCATATCACCTTCGCCTCTTTAGCCACTTCACTGACATAGTTGTGATAAAGCGGCGAGACAGCCGATTCGATACAGAAACCCCCTCCGTGAATGTACACAAGTACCGGAACTTTTTGGTTTCCATCAATCACTTCGAACGGAGGAAGGAAGAGCCGAACGAAGACGCCTGTTTCAAGATCGATGACCACGTCCTTTGATGCCACTCTTCCCTTGGATTCATTACCGAGCTGCGGAGAAGGGGGAACGGTTACCTCGTTGAGCAAGCGTTCAACCGTCCCGTCTTCATATATCCTCAGCAGACCGGGAGCCTCAGCTACGATAGATAAAGAAGAAGATGATTCCTCCATATGTATGCCGTTGGTAGTGCTGCTATCAATAGCTAAGCCGAGAGGGAGGAACGCAGATAAGAATATAGTTACAAACCCCAAGACCAGATCTAGATACTTGCGTTTAAAGCTCCAGAGACCCTGATAATTCCCAAACATTGACTTTAATAACGAACCTTAATGTTCCATTATTATCGTATCATAAACCAGGAAATGTTTTGGACCTTACTTTCATGAAATGCTTACCGGATCCCTTACGTAATTTGGTGCAAACTTTTGATACTTACCGGATCCCTTACGCAGGTTTCCATACGGTCCACTGGTCACTGTCCAATGACCTGTGGTATCACCATAAATTACGGAAAGTTTATTTTAAATGACTTTCAGGAAATGCTACCGGGCCCCACACGCGTCAATAACCAATACATCACGGTGAAGTATTCTACTAAGTAATGTGATTGAAATATAATTTATTATTAGAATGGGTGCAGTAATGTGTTTGAGATATATTTTACTAATTATATTATTTTGCAGTGGGTGGAAGATAGATATAATTTAATAAAAATTATATGGTTTAGTCTCCATTTAATTTTCAATTTCTTTGATTTTATTATTATATAATTATTGTAGTGGGTGCAAGTAGATATAATTTATATTAATATAATTATTTATAAAGTATAATATAAGTGAATGTATAGTATAATTTATTTATTTTTAATTTAGTTGTTTGTTTAATATTTAAGGATCTTTTTTGTTGAATTTTATAGATTTTTTGAAAATTGCAAATTTAAATGATGTAATATGTATTTTGATTATTTAAATTTCAAATTTATTTATATATTCAAAAAGTATAGTTTTATATAATTAAACTAAGATTTAATAAAAATATCATTAAATTTTCGAATAATAATAGTATATATATAGAACGAATCATATTAGTTATTAGAATAGTTTAAATAATTTAAATGATTTATGTGATAATTGAGAAGGTAGATATTTAAATAACTGCAAAATAATATAATTAGTAAAATATATCTCAAACACATTACTGCACCCACTATAATACTAAATTATATTTCAATTACTGAGTAGAATACTTCACCGTGATGTATTGGTTATTGACGCGTGTCCATAAAATTTCGGTCAAATTTTAATGTCCCGGTTATCACGGATTCTAGAATTCAGAGTCCATAATAAGCGTGATATGCAGGACTTGGGTTTTAAATTACGATATGTGGACATGCTTCTTTTATTATATTATTACAGCGACGTGTATGATTGAGATATATACAATGTACTTGTCTAATTAAAAGATTAGATAGATGCTTTGTTCAAGTCATACCTGGAACGATGGAATTTAAAAAGTTTATGAGAGGGTAGTGACACCTTAGACGAGACGGGATAGGAAGGAAGTTGTTAGAGAATCTTTGGGGTTCCGAACACTTTTACCAAAACAATATAATTTACCACGCATAAGGACAAAGTCTTAGCAATTAAACATATTCATTTTATATTGTTAAATTAATTATTAAACATATTCATTTATATTGTTAAATTAATTAATAATATGGTGTGTTTATATATATGGTTACTATTTAGTTTTTAATTATATTAAATTTTTAATTAATTTGGTCAAACTTATTAACCTTAATATATTTTGAAGAAAAACAGTTGATTTTTTATTTTGACATATAATTTGATGAGTTGTATTTAAGGAAGATCTTATAAATAATAACACGGGATTGAAGCCACTTTTAAATAAGAATTTGAGAGAACATTTCAAGAAATAATAATATGCGAGCATGGATTTTGAAGAAATTCATAATCTTTTCATAGGCTAGCACCTAAAATGCACAAACATAGTTGTTTTTAGATTTAAGTGTGAATTTATTGAGAGCATCATAGTCTTACTAACTATATGTTTGAGATTCCTAGTTGTATTTAGATTTAAGTGTAAATTTATTGAGAGCATCATAGCATTAGTAACCACACATTTGAGATTCACATATTCAACCACAAAATATATTTGTTTTCTAATCAAACTAATAAATAGACCCATTTTATCTATTACAAATGTGTTAACACTATATAAACTACCTAAAACTCTCAAAATCAAACAAAAAACAATTGTTTCACCTACACAAAGAAGAAAACTTAGTTAGTGTTTTATATAGAATACCAATGGCTAATGGGTGTGGACATGTGTGAGTCTCAACTTTAAGATCCAATGTCTATGTGTTATGCTTAAGCGTGTACAATATAGAATCACATAGTGTGAGTAAAAACAAAGATACACTTTTTCTATAAGTCTAAAAATACACTATGAATAGTCTATGCTTATTTTTAAATCTCATCTCAAAATTTTAGTATTGGGATGTTAAATAGTGCAATACTTATGTTTGACTCTAAGTAATCAAAATGCCTTATTTCTTTTATCTGTTTATATCAAAATCACTAATTTTAAGTCATTCATTAAATCAAAGTTTGAAAAGTTAATAACCGTCGTACAAATTTTAAAATGATTATTGTTTTTCCCTTGGACAAATCATAATTTTCATTAATATTAAGGAAAATTACATGTTGTAGATGTTGTGTGCATATGTAGTTTTTACAGGTTGTAAGCATGTCAAAAAATAAAAGCAGATATAAATATGTTCTCCATGCAAGGAGACAATTCCTTAGATATATATTGTTTAGTTCTCAAAATTTAAATTACTCTATGCAGAGAGTATTTCCTGTAACATGAAGTTGTATATGTATAAGCAAATTAAATATAAATAGAAAAGACGGGTTGCATATAAGACGATATCAGGCTCCTGATGAACCTGTGTAGCATGGTCCATGTAGGGGCGATGGTAATACTCGTAGTGCTCCCCTTCTATTTGTTCCTATATCATCCAGATGTTGCGTGGCTGGATCACTGCCTCTTTGGAAAGTTTGTCAGTGAGTGAGTTTCGTTCCATGTAGATATGATGACATGCAAAACTGTCAAAAAATGATAAATATCTATGTAGCTCATCCAGTATGTGTCACAAAGCATAAGCATGACATGTTGTTGTTTTGTTTATCTAATTGTAAACAATTTTTGAGTCACCAAATACTTCTAGATTCATGTAGTTTTTTTCAATAGCAAATTGAATGAGATGTTTGGTTGTGATGAGTTCTGCATAGTTGTTTGTGCATCCTCCAAGTCCCATTTGAATGTGATAGTAATGGGAGTTAGTTAAGTATAGTACGACATCCCCCCCCCCCACCCCCCCCACCCCCCCCCCCCCCCCACATCCTGCTATGTGCTGATCCATTAAAATATTCCCAAGGTTGGGAGTGATCGATGGTTTCAGGGATGGTATGTCTGGGTGGAGTGTTATCATCATCCTCAGGTATATTACTGTAGTCGGCAAGGATTTAGGCGATGATGGAGGGCCAATGGGGGGCGATGTCTAGAAAGATGATGTCGTTCTTGGAAATCCAAATTTCCCAGTGAATGAGGAGGGGGAGGTTCCTTGCTTTCTGTAGGGATGCTATTGTCCACCAATTGGCCCAAACCTCCTTGATAGTTTGACCCCTCCATGAGTTCGTTGTAGGGGTGTGTGAGAGCGTAGAGTTCTAGAGATCAGTGGTGATGGGGCAAGAGAGAAATAGGTGATCCATTGTTTCTAAGATGTCTTTACATAGGCAACACCAAAAGGGCCCCTCTTGACCCCTTTTAATCAGGTTGTCTCCGATCGGGGCTTTGTTTTTCAGGATTGACCACATGAGAAATCTTGTTCTAAGGGGGGCTTTGAGCTTCCACATTCCTTTCCACCATATATCAATATGTTGTGGTCTATGTCTATTGGCAAGGTGTAGATATCCTTCTTAGGGAGGGTACCAGCCATTTTTTTCTATTTCCCATATAATCTCATCCTCCCCTTCCGATATACGGATGTGAGACTCAGTTAGAGCTGTTGTGTATGTCTTCCAGAGCTGGTGCCAATGATGAGGTAAGTGCAGGCTGTGGGTAGATGTCCAAGCTTGGTGTAGGAAGGGAGATCTCTCCTTGTTAGCAATGTGACAGATGTGTGTGATGCCAATCTCTTTGAGCTGTTGGATTAGTCATTCAGGTAATAAGTGTGCATTCCCACATCCTATCCATGGGTTAAGGCCAATACGGATAGATGTCCCATCATAAATTCTCCATGTAAGTCCATCACGAATTAGTGGCAATGATTTCAGTACCGCTTTCCAAATGTTTGGGATCCCAGATTTGTTCCAACTTGTCTGTCTCATCCAGTCCATCAACCTTAATGGATCAATGTATTTTGAGGAGGCTACTTTGGTCCAAAGACTGCTAGAGGTGATTAATTTCCATCCTAGCTTGGCCGCTAGTATAGTGGAGGAATCTTCTAGATTTTTAATGCCCCAACCTCCCCATTTCTTAGTAATGGACAACATATCCCATTTTGTCCATGTAAAAATCCTCTCTGTTTGTTTGCCTTTCCAGAGGAATCTGCAGCAGAGGTTTTGTATTCTTGAAAGGGTGCCCCTTGGGATCCAAGCAAGTGACATCTAGTATACCAGGGCGACCTCAAGAATAGCTTTGATAAGCACTAGTCTTCCTGCTCTGGAGAGATACTTGTGATACCATATATTAAGTCTCCTTTCTAGCTTAGACATCAACCATCTCCAGTCAACAATTTTGTAACCGAGAGGCTTCAGCCTGTATCCCACATACCGGAGGCCTTCATCCAGTTGCAATAGGGTGAATGAAAGCCTTTGAAGAGTGAACTGGATCTCATGTGGGGAGCAGTTAGATACGATAATGGTGGATTTTGATTTATTAATAGTCATGTTAGTTGCAGTTTTGAAAAGGTTGATAGAATGTTGTATAATAGTTAGATCTCCTAATCCCCCATTAAGTAAAATTAACAAATCATCCACAAAGAGATGGTATGTTATCGTGCATCTGTCTGTGATCCTAATGCCCGAGAGCCTGCCTCTGAGGTGCATATCCTTAAGCAGTCTGTTGAGCCCTTCCATAACTAGTAGGAAGAGTAGAGGTGATAATGGGTATCCTTTCCTGAGTCCTCTTTCAGAGTGGAAGAAAGGAGAAGCAACACCATTTATCAGGACACTAAAGGATATATTGGTGATGCAACACATTATCCATTTTATAACTCCCACAGGAAATCCTAAATGTGTTAGGAGCATTCTAATATACAACCAGCTTACCCGGTCGAATTCTTTGGATAGATCAGCCGTAAGAATCATACCTTTGATCTTCTTTGTCTGTATTGAGTGCAATACCTCCTAGGCCGTTCCTATAGCTTCATGTATTTGACGATATTGCAGGAAATAAAATTGTTTTGAGGAGATGTAGGTGGAAAGAATAGGGCAGAGGCAATTAGCAATGATTTTGTATATGCAATTGCACAAGGAAATGGGCCAGAAATCATTGAAAGTTAACGGATTGTCTGATTTGGGGATGAGAGTGATGAAAGTGGAATTGATGGCCCCATGCATTCCTCCATATATCCTACATTCCTCGATGACCTTGAGTAAATCTTGTCCTAGGATATCAAAAAAGGGCAAATAAAACTCCACCGACCAGCCATCTAGGCTGGGGCTCTTGTCCCTCTTAAACCATTTCAGGGTGGTCTCTAGTTCCCCAAGAGTAACTTCTCTATTTATATCCATAGCATCCTCCTGCTCGATAAACCGAGGGAATAGTTGTGCTACCCTTATAACCTCTGCTAGGGTGGCATTTGGAGGAGGCTGGTAGACTTGCTTGAAATGTGAGGTGGCGAGAGTGGCCAAGTGAGGGAAGGTGTCTACCTCAATTCCTTGCTCATTTATTAGTTTCTAGATAGTGTTGATCGCCTTTCTTCCATTTGCAAATTTATGGAATAATTTAGAGTTGTCATCTCCTTCCTTCAACCATATCGCTCTGCTTCTCAATCTCTAGGTTTCCTCCCTTTCCTTAAGGATATTCACTCGCTTGGTTGTTAAGGCTATAAGCTTATCCCTGTGATCATTTGATGGGAAGAGACCCCCTCTTTCTTCCTCCATATTGACAATTTCTAATTCAATGTCTCTTAAATTTTGTTCTTCTTGTATCCTCTTATTATGAGACCAAATCTTTGATAGCTTCTTCAGTTCCTTTAGGTTATTGATGAACCCATCAGTGATGTTCCTTCCAACATGAGGTGGGTGGGCCTTCCAAAAGTCTGAGACAAGGCGGATATAGGAATTATCCTTCAACCAGGAGGAGTTGAATTTGAAAGGGGCTTGTGGCTTACTTATATCTCCCCGAATATCAAGGTATATCGGCAAGTGATTTGATAAGCCACCAAAGCCAACCCACTGGCAGTCAGTGTATACTTGCTCCAGAAATCTCTCGTTGATGAGGAAGCGATTGAGCCTTCTAGCAAGACTATCCTCCCCACCTCTTCTATTCCTCCAAGTCAGGACTAACTTTGCAGATGGGATGTTAATGAGACTGAGTGTTTCTAGGAGTTTCTCGAAGAAGGCCTATAGAGGATCGACTTGGGCATCGTGCCCCCACGACTCAGAGAATCCAAGAGAAAACTTTAGGTCTCCACCCAGAATGATATTGTCTGGATGCAAGATATTGGATGACAGAATTTGCTCCAGAAATCCTCCCGGTGATGGCAGGACCCGTAGACATTCAAAAATCTAATTTCAGCTCCCAGTTCAGTAGAGAAGGTGTCCGCCCCTATGAATCCAATGCCTCCCTAGGCGCTTATCAGCTTTATCGAGTGAGGATTATACCCCAGGGCAATGCCACTAGAGCGGTCGTTTACATCAATGGTTTGAAAATGCCATCCTGGAAGCATGGATTCCAGGAGAGGGGAAATGGCATAAGTAGAACCCAGGGTTTCTTGTAGGAAGACAATATATATCATCTCCTTCTAGAGAAGCCTTCGCAGTGCTAGTTTTTCCTCGGGATTAGCAATCCCTCTGTAGTTGAAGGAGAGGAACTTCATGGTGGAGATGGCTCCAGGGGGTTCTATGCTCTAAGGACCGTGTCAAGAGTAAGTTGTTTTCCCGTGGAAACCTCCATCCCTACCCGCTATTTAGCTTTTGACAGGGAGGATGGTCTACCTCGAGGGAGCTTCGGAGAGGTGGGGGGAGGGACTAGTCCAATGCCTATAGCATCCGGAGCCCGAAACTAAGAAAGTGAGCAAGGGTGGTATCGATGGGGGATGGGATTAGTTCCAGGATTCAAATCCGATGGAAATTCCTCTAGAAAGAAAGGGGGGTACATGATATAGTAGGTGGAGGGGGAATTAGGGGACATTCAAGGTGGTGGAGGCTATATTGTGAGGTAACAGGGCTCTGTTGAGGTCCCATAGCTATATCATTATATGCAGAAGAACTAGTAATTGATGCAGAGCAAGGGATAGGAATTGACATACCCGAAGATAACGCAACTCCAGTGGCCACCTTAGACCTGGTCAATGGAGGTGAAGGAGACCAGAGAGGTGTTTTCCTGCGCTTCTTCGGTGTTGTTGAGACCAGCCTAGACCCAACTATATCAGTCTCAATTTGCTCTGCCTCATCTGAGTGATCCAACTGTGTCTAAGCTTTCAATGAGGGAGATGACTTCCAGTTGTTCCCATCCTTCGATTTTGTTAGTAGAGGCCAATCTTTGTAGAGGTGTCAAACTCTGTGATATTGTCTGCATCAGAAGGAACACCCTCGTAGTCAAGGATCTGGGTACGGTTGTAATTCCTCCATCGCAGGGTAACTTGCTCTTGCAACCCTCCTCTAATGTCCAAGTGTACCAGTATCCGAGCATAGGCCGTAACCCTAGTGGAGAGGTATGATCTATCATAATCGAGATAGGTGCCCAGAGAGTTCCCAATTCTCCTAGAGATGTCCTTAGTACAGAAATGGAGCAGGAGACTTGGGAGATGAATCCAAATTGGCCCAGCCCCAAGCTGTTCTATGTCTGGGTCAAAAAGCGGACTCCACCTCCTTAGCATTACAGGGATCTGTTCAATATGCCAGAATGAGGACAATACCCAATTTGTACGTTGTGCTCGCGCAAAACGCAGAGCGAACCTACCACGGAAGACAAAAATGGTAGCATATGCTGAAGGATATAATATTTTAGTGTCAGTTTCGGTATACGACATATGATAGTGGTATTGGTAGAATATGTACTGGTTTTTTCCATAGTAATATGAATATCAGTTTTTTTTAATAAATTAATAAATTTTGGATGTTCTTAATCTGCCAAAGAATTATTAATTGATTAGCTGTGATACGTTAAAAATAATTAAAAAATTAATAGACTTAGGATGTTTTTAATTCAACAATGATTTATATAAGTATTCATTGAACTTATTAATGATATTTTTATTTATTTTTGAAATTTATATAAAAACTCTAATAGTTATAATATTATAATTTATTAATTGTATTTTATTAAAAATTTTTCAATTTATATTTAAAAAAAAAATGGCCACAAACATATTTTTATTATAAATTATAACTTTTTAATTATTATTATTTTTTAAGATAATTTTTTTATTGTTATGTTACAAAATTATACTTTTATTTGTTTCTAACTCATCACTTGGGAAACCAAATCAAAGAAATAATTATTGTTTATCAATCACAACTCTTTTTCTAGTACAATGTTACATATATTGATAGGAATATCACTAATATGTATGCGACTAAGAATAGCACAGGAGACATAGCGGAAAAAAGAAACATTTGCAAATGTGAATCACCCAGATTTGGGTACATCCTCGGAGCGTCCTTTCTTTCCATTCTTTTTTGAACCTTCACCCAACCTTCCAAAGGTGGGTTTATCAAAGCAATCTAGAGATTATTATTGTGTGTTTAAGGATAATCCTTGTTAGAGTACAAAGAAGTAGACTCATGAGCTCACTTCAATGCGCTTGAATAAGCATTATTATTCACTATCTCTATTCATGTCAAGGGAGCATGGTTCATAATATGATCCTGAGGAGACTTTTGAGGAGTCGAATTTCGAGCCTCCTTGTCCATCAAATGCATTTCATCATTAGATCCTTCATCATCCTTGGTCCAATGAGAGGAGGCCTCTTCCTCCATAAGAGGTTGATTGCAGGGCTTCCAAATTTTGCTCTGGAATTTTAATTGTTCCACTTCTAATGAGATTTGAATGGAGGGAAAGAGATCTGTAAATGGCCTGTTTGATGACGAAAGTGCTAGCGAAAAGCAATATTCTCATAGTCCAGAGCTTAGCTCTAATGAAAATCAAACTTTTAAATTAATTTTATTTGGAATCCCTTTACAGATGTCAATTTCAACAGATATTTTTGCAAAAGTGTAGATGCAAAACTTTCCACAAGAATTATCAGTTGCAATGAAATGATCTATGGAGTTTCCACTATCATAAAAAATTGAGTGTTTCCAAAAGTGAGTAGGCGGATTAAGAAGATAGGTTGATATTGGTCGAAATATGGAAACCAAGGAATTTCGAACAATATGACATTGACCCATATCAGAGGCCGATTAGATAAAACTTTATGGTATTCTTCCAATTCTACAAATGCCACAATGAAGAAGCCTTTGGAGAAGAAAACAACCTTACAACTCTTGGTCCATGAAGAATGGATCCATTGGTAAAGATCATAGTGGGACCATAAACCATTAAAGTGACATATGAGCGTTGATTACACATAGAGCTAATGGAGGTTCTTGAGAGCAAGGTGTGATATTTCTAAGGAGGGAATTTATTTAGATTTTTCAACCAGTAACGACATAGGATCCACCTGAGACTACAATTCCTTTATGGAGGGTTAAGCATGTACAACATATTTATAGGAAAAAAACCGAGGAGAGGACAAATTTCCCACAACACCCCTTCATAGGTGAAGGGTCATAAAATCAGTGGTATGTTCACAAACATTATAGGTTGAAAGAGGGAAAGGATCATCTAGATTCTTAACTTTGAAAAGTCGGCATTATATGACATAAGGAATACCCACCTAGAGCTCCAGGGAAAGATTGAGGTCCCATAACAAATCAGTGGAGTAGGACCCAAAGAGTAGTGAATGCCCAAAGAGAAGTTTGACGACTTTATTTAAATAAATTTTCGGAACCAGGGGCCAAGGGTCCAAGACCATAATAAAGTAGGATAGAGGGCTTCTAACACCATCACCATTACAACCCCCAAGACCCTTATCTTCTTGGGAAAATGGTTCTATGAGATTAGCCTCTATAACACGAGATCAGAGTCCAATGACATATAAGTTGTTCCAATTGTTACTCTCATCATCCCTTGAACAAAAATCCATCTTGATAAGGCTATGAGAGCAATGCAAGGATCGATACTAATCTACCATCCCATAATGAGGATCAGATCACACATGTTTGTGCTTCGGGTAAGGATAATGCTAGTATTTTCATTTAGGAAAGCCCACCATTACTATCCAATGATTAGGACTCTCTATTGTCACATGCTGATTGGTTTGAGTTGGGCTACATATTTTTTCCAAACCTTTTGCATCTTCGTGGTTGCGACTAGGATTCGACTCCATTGCTTTTCCTTTATGTGATGTGGATCAATGTTTTTTCACTTATCAATTTAAAGAGTAATTATAATAATATTATTTTTTTAATTGAAAATTAATTTTTACATATACATTATAAAAAAAGACAAGAAAATGAAGGATATATAGAAATAATTCATATCCTCTTGTAAAGAGAAACTAAAACAAATATAAAATATAAATAACGATTTGAACTTAGCAGTTTAGTTTGGAATCCCTAATCAACAATACTTTTTGTCTAGGATTTACATATGTATCTCATCATGCAATCATTTTGAATAAGCTTTTGGAGAACTAACATCATTATCAAAACACATTTGCAACAGAGTTTCCAAAGAGTATTATTGGCTACCCAACTCACTCCCCTCTCATTTTCAAAATGATATGGGCCCCTCTTTTTATTTATTTGTTTGCTTTTGATTTTTGTAATTAGTTTTCTAATGAAATGATGATAATGGTTTCAAGTACATATTTTGATCTGTATTGTGATATGGCTTTCATCTCATTTCATATTTAGCATTTTTATTCAAAGAAATGGAGAAGTTATCTTAAGCATTATTGGCTATGATTATTTATAATCTTTTTTCTTGTTATATTAGGTTGTGTACTCTTTTTTGTTACAATAATAAGTTAGCCAATGTGTTTTGAGTTAGTTCACAGGGTCATAAATTTATTTAACCTAGTCAACATGTTCTCATTAAAGTCTTCAATATGTTACCTATATATACTCTCATTTTGAGTTTTGGCTTACATTCTGTGCGAGCAATAATTTTTTTTTTCTTTTGCATTATATAAGTCAATGGATTATATGAAATTTATGGGTCTCAAACCCTATAATAATAATGGTTTGTTTGTTTTAGCAAATTTTTATTTACGTGTGTATGAAATGTGTCATTCTAAACCTGATGGTATTGACAATTGGATTTCGTGAGTTTTATAGATATATATGGGTATATTTGTTTTGGAAAAGGTTATATTCTTTCATTTGAAACATTGTCATTTCATGACCTTGTCATATCATTGGTCATTACCAAACCCTTTGATCAATATTTTGACACGTTGTTATAGTTTTATTTTCATTATATTTAATAGAAAACTCTAGTTCTATGTGAAATTTAATATTGGTATCGTAGAATTCTAATTTTTTATATGGTGAAATGATGGTTGACACATTCGATGAGATTTGCTTCGATTTCAATATCTGTTATTTCTAGTGATATGGAACCATACATCTGACTTGTAAACTCTGACTCTTGGAAATTGTTCTCCTCATTGACCATTATCATAATTCGAATAGTCCTAGCCATAACTCCTTTGGTGGTGAGTATTGTTGATTACTACCTTTGTACCATGTGCACGAATTGCCAAATATGTCATGTAGGGTTTTTTTTCCACCTCCAATGCACTGTATTCCAATGTATGGGCTTTACATGTCATTCCACAGGATGTTAGGGTTTTCAAAACTTAATCCTGCTCATTCCACCTCTTGTTCATAGCCAACCCAAACTAAAATTGCACCAAAACTATAGCCATGCCACTTGTGAATAGAACTAAGCCATTCAAACCTTATATCATTGAGACATATGATGAATATTTGGCATTGTTTTAATAGGTTGGATGGTGGAAATTTATATATCTTTTTCATGGCTTTAGTGAGGGAGTAGTTAGAGCCTTTACCTCTATGTCTAATGCTAGAAGGCGAAATTATGTGACCTAGAGATTCTTGTGGATGTTAGTTTCATTGCCAAAGTAATTGATCTTCCCACCATGGGTTAGAAATGATAAAAAAAACTACCTTGTGCACGAGATACCTTGGACGAAGTATTTGGCCAGCAAGGATTGCACATACGATGTTAAATATTTGCAAGTTTCTTTCCTAAAACCTAAGTGGAAAGGTTTGGTGTTTTTCCTGCATCATTATATAACATGTGAGGGGCGTTACAGACTAGTGTTTATTTATCATATGTGTCTCCTCATGGTGTTTTTTGGGTATAAACTTAATCTTCAATATTATTTGTATAAAATCCTGGACAAAATAGCCAAACCTTATTAGACCCAAGATAAGAACCTTGATATATCATTATTCCACAATGACCTTATTGTATTTTGGTTAAAAGAATCATCTAATAAACATAAACAATGTGTGGGATAGGTCCCTCATTCGAAATAGATATCGGGAACACCAAAGTGTCGAGCACTGAGGTCTTATAGCTAGGGTTACTTCTAGTCCTCCACCAATCGAATCAATTATGTTTGATCTTGATATTGAGGATGA
Source organism: Pinus taeda (assembly GCA_000404065.3). Classification (NCBI taxonomy): domain Eukaryota; kingdom Viridiplantae; phylum Streptophyta; class Pinopsida; order Pinales; family Pinaceae; genus Pinus; species Pinus taeda. The sequence goes on from APFE031099683.1 coordinate 42,316, forward strand.
TCTCAATGAGTCTTTCCATGCAGAGAAAGTGGATTATTTTGACAATAATGGGGTTGTAAATCCTTAAATTACATCTCTTCATGTCACCAAGAGAATGGATAAGAATGTTGAATTCCATCATGTGGAATTGAAACTAGAATTTGGGGAAAAAGAGGAGTTAAAACCCTTTGACCATAACTTTTGATTTAAACCTGCAAAATGAGAAGAGGTCAGGCATTTTGTGTATAATTCTCAGTGAAAGTTAAACAAACTGAAAGAATGATATCAAGGGCTCGACATAATAGGTTAAAGAGTATCCCTAAAAAGGAGGTTTTCATCAATTCTAAAGTGCCATCCAATCCTTCACCAAAGAAGAATAAACCTCAGACTAAACATAACTCAGGTTTTGCAGAAAATGATGAATGTGTGTGTGATGGCAACAATCCTTTAGAAAGGACTCCTCAGAGCAATCCTGGATCTGATCCATCCCTACTCGAGCACCATGAATTTCTCGTTACAGTGCCTCACCTAGAGCATCATATTAACCAATTATTATATGAAAGCAACCAACTAAAATCTCTAACCAATCAAGGAAGAAAAAAAAAGTCTATAGAAAATGAAGTCAAAATATATTTAGGAGATACTCATATAATCATTAAGTCTTTGAATTTCAAGGTTTTCATCTCTCGAGATTTGAATCACACTTAATAAAGACTTTATATTATCTATATTTCAGGGGATTTCTAAGATACATTTTTGTTTTGATTTCAATAACTAAATTTAAAATGGACGCTACAAAATATTGATTCTGTAACTTCCTTTGTCTTATTATCATTTTAAGTTGTTAATTCTATTTGTTTTATTGTTGAAAGGTTATTCTTATGATGATATTAGTTTCAATGGAGTGGCTAATGTGGATTCCTTTTAGCTATGTTATGATGACTTCTTAGTCCTTATATGTTTATTTCTTTCAAGTAGTTCGGATATGACCATTAGATCAAAAACAATATATTGTAATTTTGTAAAAAAAAAAATTGTAGATTTAGCTTGAAATCTAGGTAGGCTCTCGGGGCTCTATAAAAACATTTAATTTTGAACAGTAATTAGGAGAGAGAAATGAAGAGAAATGTTGGAAAGTATACAATGATTTTGAAAAGATTTTAAGTCTTTCTATAAGTCTGTTGATTTGGTTTAATTAAATCAAGTATTTCTTGTACTAGCCTTCTTTTCCATACTTATTTTTCGATTATCTTCTTGATTCTTATTAATTTGACTTCTAAGAATTTTGAAGATAGCATACTGTCATTTCAATGACTTTGATACAGAAATAGATAGTAATTTTTATTGCATTTCTCTTCATTCGGATTAATTCAATTTATGTTTGTTTGTATTTGATCATTACCATCCTTCAGTGACTTGTGTCCTAATGGTGATAATAGTTATAAACATTCTTCTTATTTGTATTTATGTGAATTGTCTACAAGAATTTAGATTACTGAGAGATGTTATTTTCTTTAAGTGAATTGAACTAATAACTATGTTGTAGCAGTTTCTAGTCTGCGATTTCATCTCGTTGTTGGTTTGTTAAACTATTTCATAAACGAATAATTGGAAGAAAATTCTACTCATAGAAATAGTTATAGTCATTTCTCTAGTATACCTTAGCCAAGAAATAGTAGTTAGAATGCATTAGCTAGTTCTCTGCATATATCAATTATTCTTGATGTGAATTATTAAAATGAACATTGTTTGATCTGCACTGGCTTAAAAGATAAGAAGCTTACATTTTCATAGTTATTTGTCTTTTATTTATTCACATGAAGGATTATTGTTAATTTTAATTTATAACTGCTTATATAAATTAAAATTAGATAGCATTTCATAATATTTTTGCAGAAGTACATATAGTTTATTCTTTGAACCAATTACATTAAGTTCTAGTCTTTTATATGTTGCATTATAATTCTTGTACCATTTGTATAGAATTTATTGTATTTTAACTATTGATGCTAATATGATTTTTGTATCATAATTTATTAATTATTAGTTCATAGTTTTAGGTATATTAACAATAGTTTAGGTTAGTGCGTATATCATATTATCTAACCTTTTATGTTTCCCCTTGGTTCTCTTCTTTGTTAGAGGAAGGATCCAAAGGCCAATGGAACCTTAAAACCCATTGGGAGTGACCATCCCAGACATCTTGGGCTACTCAAAGAGCCTCAATACGGGTCACATCCACTTTGTTGACTAAGGTATCAAAACCCGTGTCAACGAAATGGAACTATATGGAGGGCATACTCGACTCTAAATGGCTAGGGGCAACCAAGAGATACAAACTATTAGGTCTTGTATTGCCATGAGAAGTCACTTAAGAATTTTTACATATTTATATATTGTTAATTAATACTTCAATACACATAAAATAATTGTCACTAAAAAATAATAATTTTAAACATTGGACAAAAAATACACACTTTACATATAGATATCATTAAAAAAATACATATTTTGGGACTTTCTTGCTAACAATGACATGTTAAATAAAATAATTTTATGAAAAAACTGAATGAAAAAGGTTGGAAAAATAACAAATTTTACGAAATTTTTATGAATTTTATATCAAAAAATAATAACATTTGAGTTTTTTTTTGTTTTTTTTTACCAAAAGACTGACTCACATACAATTAACAAAAAAATAAAATGTTAAAAAAGAATTAAAACATATGATTAGAAAAGACATACAATTAAAAAAACAGTAAATTAAAGAAAAATATTAAAATAAAGTTAAAACATAAAATATAAAAAATAAAAAATACAATTAAAAAAACTGAAAAGAAAAAACAAGAATAAAATAAATGAGCATTAAAGAAATTTTAAAAAATAAATATTAAAAATAAACTAAAACATTAAAAAATCATGAGTTTATTGTTATCAAGTTATTAACCAAGCTCTATGGTTCATCATCAGGATTAGATGTGTGAAAAAGTCATTGAATAATGGACCAACAAATAGAGGATGGGTAGGGAAGATGATGAATGGAACTGACAAGTTTGTTAACACTCAGAAATTAAATTTTATTTACTTTATTATTATTATTATTATTTATTTTTATTTTATATTTATATTGTTTTATATTTATTATTTTTATTAATTCATGATAGGGAAACTAAAGTTTATATAAATTAAAAATATTTGAATGTAATTTTAATAAATAATTTTATTTATTTATTTATATTTTTTTTTGGACATTAATTAATATTTAATGTTATTGATTCAAACATTATTTGATGTGGTAATTATGATGTTATAATATTTCAAATATTATAAAGTTTAACTAAAATTTTCAATAATAATTAATTACTTGAATTATTGATGTTAAATAAAGGTTTCTAGTTAAATATTTTTAATGTTTATTATATTAATAATGTTTTTGAGTGCTTGAATCAGTTAATTAGGTTTGAAAAAATTAATTAAATTAAATTATTAGTTTTAATGATTTTAGGGATAGGTGAACTATTAAGAGATAAAGGGGCCATGGGTACCTAGGGGGCAGTAGAATCCCTCATTAGTGTAGGAAACCAATTGTCACTAATTTTCCAACCATCATCACGGTTGAGTTTATTGGGGTGTTTTCCTATTTATATAGCTTCTCTAAATTTTCTATGGTGATAATGATCGATTTTGGCCAAAACACTGGAGTTTTCAATGCAAATGTGATGATTGGTTTTAGTAGAGTGCTCGGCCAAGGCTGAGGTTTTGGAGTGGTTATGTTTGATGTCAGCGACATGTTCTTGAATCCTAGTTAATATCGAAGGACCCGTCTCACTAATGTAGGATTTTCCAAATGAACACGGAATCGAATAAACCTCTTTGTGGTGCCTAGGATCAATGGTATCTTTTATAGATTTCAAACATTTGTTGATTGTTTTTAAGGGTTTGAAGGTGGTTTTTATATTATTCTTTTATAAAATGCGTGAAATCTTATTGGTGATGCCTTGAATGTAGGGAAGGTGAAATTTGGCTACACAGTCATCCAATGGTTGTTTCTTTTTAGGATTCTCCATTTTTTTCAAAGCTTTGATTCCTTGGTGTTTTCCATATCCATTCTTTACAAAAACATCTAAGAGGTGGTTCTTCTCTTGATCAAAATGATTGTGATCCGAAATACAAACTGCCCTAGTAGCAAGAGTGTTGAGCACCCTGCGTTTCTGAGCAGGATGATGGTGAGAGTTGGCATGTACGTAGTGTTGTGTGTGGGTTTTCTTGTGATTGACCTGGTGAGATATTAAGCCATCTTGGTTTCTATTGATTAGGATGTCAAGAAATGGAAGACATCCATTCTCTTCTATTTCCATTGTAAACTTGATATAATTTGATTGATTGTTAAGGTGCTCTAGGAATTTGTCTAGGTTTTCTTTTCCATGAGGCTAAATGACGTAAGTGTCATCTACATATCTCTTCCAAAGCTTAGGTTTTAAAGGTGAAGACTCAATGGCTCTGGTATTGACTAACACAAGTGAGATGGAGCAACCCGCAACACAGAAAGCAAGCTTAAATGTGGTGGACAACGTGATTATGGCAAAAGAAACAGATCTACCATACGTTCGATTACCTATGTTGCTGAGTAACGAGAAAAATGGTACTGCAGATGCGTATGCTGATACCATTGACAAGAATGTTAGTCTTATAGTAGGTTGGAATCAAAATAGCAAACAATGAGCTTGAAACAACGAAGCTAGAAACTGTGAATAAAAACACGGGACAAAACACATAACATTTGATTTATGTTTGATTTCTTTTTTCCTCATTTTATATTTTTAATAAATATTTTAATATATTTTTTTATTTACTTTTTTTTTTTTTAAATCTATTTAAATCTTTCAGTTTTTCTTTTGTTTTGTAAAAAAGATCTGGTAAAATATAATGCTAACTATAAGTGGACAAACCAAGAAAAATAGGATTTTGGTACTATATAACCAGTCATCTCTAGGGCTCCTACTCTAATGAACCCATATTTCTCTAGAGATTTCATACTCTATACCTTTACTTTCAATTCCTATCCTTACATAGAAAACAAAGCCTAATGGTGAAATTCATATTGCATTTATGAGCTCTGCCTTTAGGGGAGCTGAGCTAAATTAACCAACAATAGATAAACAAGTGTTTTATCTCTTTAAGACAGTAAAAAATTTCAAGTCATATCTACCAAAATATAAAACCAAGGTAATTGTTCCCTATCCAAGAGTAAGAAACTTACTAGTCTAGAAGTAATTAGGAAGAAAAAGGCCCATTGGATGATAGCCCTCCAAGAGTATGACTTAGAGATCAAACTTGTAGATAGTGAAAATCCAAGGCCTTCGCAAATAATCCATTGAGTCTGTTAATCTTCCCAACTAGGATCCTTGTTCTCATAATGAAATATATTTGATCAAAAATGAATTTTATGTGTGCTAGATGATCCCAATTATCAATATTATGATATTAGGTTTTATTTGTTGAATCTTTCAACATTGCCCCATCTGCAAGCTAAAATGAGAAGATTGTTAAGGCTCAAATCCACTCCCTATTAACTCACCAATAATGTTAAATTTCGTAAAAATTATGATGGGATATTACTTTGTTATCTAGAATAAGTTGATTCTCATAAAGTACTCCGTGAATTCCATTTTGGTCTCGCTGGTGGTAATTTTGGCAGAGACACCACCATTCACAAGTTATTGAGGGTTGGATATTATTGCCCTACCTTATTTAGAGATTCCCATGCCCTAGTCCGAAGATGTGAGACTTGCCAAAAGACTTTTCTTAGGATTAAAAAAGCATCCTTTCCACTTCAACTTATTACTGTTGAAGCTTTGTTTCAGCAATGGGGATTAGATTTTGTTGGTACCATGAAACCTCCTTCATCTCAACAACATAAATATACCATAACAACCACCGATTAATTTATGAGATAGGTGGAGGCACCCCCTCTACGAGTGGTTAATGCATAACAAGTACTAGCATTTTTAGATTCTAATATTTCCACCCATTTTGGAGTTCAAGCTTCATTACTGTTTGATAATGTGTCATATTTTACCTCTCAGGAGTTAGATGCTTATAACTTATATAAAGGGATTAAAATTAAGTACATAGAAAGCTACTACCCTAATCGGAATGGTTTTGTTGAGTCCTCAAAAAAAAACTTGATAAAAATCCTTAAAATAATGATTTCGAAGAATCACAAAAACTGGCATATTGCCTGGTTTAATACACTATGGGCTAATCGGGTAATCACCAAAGATGGAATAAGGAATTATCCCCTTTTCCTTATCTATGGAAGAGAAGAAATTTTACCTCCTAATATTTCCTTACCTTCTCTGCAACTATCTCAATAAGTATAGGAAGTGAAAATCCTTTGCTATGTAAAACATGATCATTTCCTTAGTTAAATTGGAAGAAGAAAGAGAATGGTTTAAACAAAAATTGCATCAACATCAACAAATTATGAAACGTTGGTTTGATGGCAGATATTCTTCTGATAGAGATATTGAGGTTGGCGACCTAGTGCTTAAATGGGACAAGGCATACAAAGACAAAGAGGATAATTCCAAGTTTGATAGGTTATGGCTAGGGCCATTCATACTTACAAAAAATATTGGCCCCAATACATTCCATCTGCAAACTTTAGAAGATCAGTCTGAACCCATTTCAGTTAATGAGAGCTTATGAAGAAGTATTTTTCGTGAATCCCTTCAGGGGTCTATTATTTTTGTAAATATGTTTTTTTAGTTTGCTTCATTTTTATTTTCAAAATATTTTTCATTTTATGTTGTTGCTTGTGTGATAAATATGACATCCTCAAAATGAAATAATTTTGTCTGAAATATTTTTTCAGGAAATTTTCTAAAAAGAATGTTAAATGTTGATGTTTCAAACTCTTAGATCCACTTGCTTCACATATAAACTAATAAAAATAATGGTTTATGTTCAAAGTATTTGGTTATCACCACGGAAATGAATATGAATTAAATTTTAAGAGAGCTTACCACACAACCAACATAATTAAAATGAAAAGTGTGATTAGTGTAAGGTTGTTGACCTTAATTGTTTTTACGGCATCCTCTCTCTTAAGGATATTTTAGACCTGCTTCCCTATTTACTATAAAATCTCATATGAGATTAACTGCAATCACTCATGGTCTTCGATTCTCTTTGTTTTGTCTTCTTGGGGTAAAAATGCTCATGTAAAATGGGTTTAAGATATATTCTTGGTAAGGTTATAGATGTTTGCTAGTAGTAGTGGCTTCATCTATGACATATGGGATTCCAATTCAATATTTGAATAAGTTTATGAACACATAATTCAGAAAAATGTAAGTCCATGATTTAAGGGGCTTCTTAGTCTACTTCCCAAGTCGAAAACAACTAGAAAGCTTAAATATGAATCTATAACTAGTATGTTGGGATCCAAGCATCTAATTTTGGTTAAAAGGCACTCCTATCAAGGTTATGGACACTTGCTGGCAGTAGGGGAAATGCATGTGGTATCAAAGTTGCAATTACACAACATCCCTGGTCAGTTATTCCCTTTTCTCAACTTGTTGGTCATCGGTTCTCTAAAAGTCTATATGGATTTTATATGAAGTTTCTATTTACTGTTTTAATTTATAGACAAGTATCTTTGAAAAATTTAATATTAATTGTATTCAACCAAAATTGAAGCAGGCAACATTCGTATTGTTAAGCATGCATTTTTCATATAATATCTGATCTTTATTCCCATTACTTAACTCATTTAAAAATAGAGAAAACTAGTTCATCCAGCGAGACACAAATTGTAGGCTACCTAATCGACTCCCCTCTCATTTTCAAATTATTATGGGCCCCTATTTTTATTTATTTGTTTTCTTTAAATTTTCATAATTGGATTTCCACTAAAATTTTGATAATGGTTTTAAGTATAGGTTTGATCTAGATTATGATATGGATTTCCCCTCATTTCATATTGAGCATTTTTCTTCAAAGAAATGGAAACAATATCTTAAGCCTTGTTGACTATAATTATTGATCTATTTTTTTTCTTGTTATATAAGATTGTGTATCCCTTTTGTTGAAATAACAACTTGACCTATGTGTTTTGAGTCACTTCATGGGATCATAAATTTATTTAACCTAGTCAACATGTGCTCATTAAAGTCTTTAATATGTTACATATATATACTCTCATTTTGATTTCTGGCTTACATTCCATGCAAGCTATAATTGTTGTTTGTTTCACATTATACAGGTCAATGGATTATATGACATTTCTAGTTCTTAAACCCTATCACAACAATAGTTTGTTTGTTTTAATAAGGTTTATTTACCCATGTGAAATGTGTCATTTTAAACTCGATGGTATTGACATTTGGATTTCATTAGTTTTATTGATATATTGGTATATTTATTTTGGAAAGGGTTACATTCTTACATTTGAAACATTATCATTTGCTAAGTTAAGTGCTACGAATCTTTGTTTCTTGTTGTACCAATAAATTTATGTTGACCCAACACTAAAGATAAATCTTGATGTGCTCTTTTTGTCTGATGGGCTCCCTAAGAAATTTGCATCTGTGAAGCCTTAGAACCTCACTCCATCATTCGCTTTGTACCATAAACCAAAATCTATTGTGCCTCTAAGGTATCTGAGAACATGTTTTATTTATTTCCAGCGAAGCTTGGTAGCTCCACCATAAATTGACTAAGATGAATAACTGCAAAAAAATATTGGGCCTTGTGTTCACTAAGGACATACAGGACACCACCAATTTTCTATAGATAGTGGCATCTACTGCCTCTCTTGTAGAAGCATCCTCTTTCCTCTAGTTAGTAGCTATAGGAGTATCCATGTCCCTGTAATCCTGTGTATGGAATATTTGAAGGATTTTGGAGGTGTACTTCCCTTGTCCAAAAAATATCTCTCCATATCCCTGCCACACCTGCAAACCTAGGAAGTACTACATCAAACCCATATCCTCCATCTTGAACTCTCTTGCAAGGTCCTTCTTACAAGACTAGATCAAACTCTCATCTTCTGTCAGTATCAAATCATCTACATATAGGGCTAAGATGAGAAAGATGAAATCTACCAAAATGTAATAGAGATTGGCATCTGCTTCACTCTTAGTGAAGTCCAATCCAATGAGATAGGAATCTATGCGAGTGTACCAAGAATGAGGTGCCTTCTAGAGACCATAAAGAGCTCTCATGGGTCTACACATATGTTTCTCCCTATCAAATGTCTCAAATCCCTCAGGATGCTCTATGCAGATCTCTTCTTTGACCATTCCATTAGGGAAGGAAGTATTAACATCCATTTGGTGGCTCCTCCACCCAAATTATGTTTCCAATGCAAGTATTGTCTTGATAAATGCGTATCTTGCCACAGGAGAAAAATGCGTCTTCATAATCAACTCCATCCACCGGTGAGAAGCCTTTGGCCACAAATTTGGCCTTGTACTTCTCAACACTACCCTAAGCTACATGTTTCACCTTATACACCAACCTTGAGCCTAAAATATAGTTTCCCTAAGGTCTAGACACAACCTTTGAAGCATAATTATTCATCATGAAGCCATACTCCTCCCCCATGGCATATGTAATGGGCCTCCTCTCATATCTACCCACTTTCACTAGCTTGCCCGCGGTAAACATGTGTTGTGGGGCTACTATGACATGAAGCAACCTCCTAGATGACCTTAAGAAACTGGAGACAACATAATAAAACATTACTCACCTCCCTAAGGTTCTACAGGACCCCCAAAGACTAACCAACCATTCTAGGTGCCCAACCCCTTAGTTAACTTTCTTTTTCGGTGAAGTAGACCTCTAGTTACTCCCACGAAAATGCCTCCAAGTGAATGTAACCCTCTAGTCATTCACACAAGCCTGCTTCCCAATGAATGAAAACTTTTTCACTTAGATTTTTGCCAACAAACTCAAGATCTGAGCCATTTTTCAGGGCTAAGATCCATACCTCTTCCCAGAACTTAATGAACCTCTCAAAAATGATAAATAACAAAGAGAAAACGCCTCTATTACAAAATGTACTCAAGGGCTTTATCTAACCCATTCTATCCATGAGAGTCATTTCATCAAACACATTGAAAACATGCAACCTATAGGTCATGAATGCATATCTAAATGTAGAGATATGAAAGTTATATGAGGTTTACGAAGAAGTACTAATGTGATCTCACACTAGCTTCCATGATAGCAATCAAGTCATGCATTTATTAATCAATCATTCATAAATTAAAAGGCTATAAGAGCCATACTTAAATCTGTCATAAAACCATGCTTATAACTAGCATATTACCAGATAATAAACAATGATAGAACAAACATTAAATCCAAATAATAACAAGAACATTTACTCATAAATACAAGAGAAACTTACTCATAAAAGCCAACCAAGTCAAGGACTTCCACGTACCACCTGACCATAGATTGGGATAAACCAAATATTTCTTTTAGCCAATCACCCTCATGCCATATTCAAAGCATGAATGTGGGAATTGCTGGGATAAACCAATCCATAAACAACCAAGGGAATCCAGAGGTTAAACCACCTCCACCCTCACACTACCGTGATCTCACCTAAACCAGTCTCAAGATAACAAAGCCAAATCGAGCTTGGCTACCTTAAAATTGCTTCACCATCCCTTGAGGAATTTTCCTATCTCCACGCAACTATTGAGGGATTCCCAGATAAAATTAACCATCTTCACCCCCAACCCTTAGGATTTTGATGAGACCACCTCACCCAAATCCTAAATCTTATGGAAATCCAAATCTTAACCAGGAATGAATCCCATCAAACCATGGCTATCTGGAAATGGAAAGGAAAGGCTAAAACGATTGTTGAAACCTGTAAAAACCCATTCCAATGATAGAAACTAAACCAAATACACACATCCATATAACATGCATGTCAAAACCAGCTAGGAAATCATACATGCAACTTGTTACCTGCAAGTATTCCAACTAAAGCCACTCGATGCTTCCTTGCTTGATCTTTGCTTTCCTTGTCCTTCCTTTACTTGCTTACTTTCCGTCTCCTCTTGGTGCTCTTCTCCTCTCTGGAACTAATTCAACAACTCAACTAACAAAAGGCTGACGAAAAAGCTATGAACTGATCCTATTATGCCTTTTTATTATTGGTGCTTATAATTTCTTAAATTTTCCTCTATTTTCCTTCAATTTCCTCCTCACAGAAAACATATGACCTTTCACCTTCCTTTTCTCCTATTTTCCTTTATTTTCATAGCTAAAATACCATTAATGCATTTTATTTTCCTTTTCAATGCCTTTTTCAATTCCTTTGTCGGTTTCCCCTTAACCATAATAACAACATGTGATGCTCATTATGATACTTTTCCCAACATTCAACTTGGAATACGTGTCCTATGACCTTGGTCTTATTTTTCCTTTATTAAATTTATTACATGAACTTTTAACTTGGGGCTATCACAGACCCTTCGCCCTTATGGGAACATTGTCCTCCATGTTCAATGAAACCTACAACTAGAAAATCCATTGAAAATCCAAAACATACTACCCATGGAGCTTTATAACCCATCTTGTTGTAGTATTTACAATGAACAACCTGCTCAAAAGTAAAAACCATCATGACAAACATGAAAGCATGAGAACCATACCACTCATTGGATCTTTATAACACAACTAATTGTGGTAATATCAACCATACATAAATATGTACATATACCAAGACTCCTTAGCCTCAACCAACAAACAATGAAGGATACATAGATTGCATTTGATCAACCATCTCCCATAGCTTCATCAGGCCTAAAGTGATTCCACTACACCTTAAATTGCTCAATTGCTCTATTCCTGAGAATGAGTTGTTTCTGATGCAATATGCATTGAGTTTGCGATTGGAATTCTCCTTCTGGCTCCACCTGCAATACAAACCAATTATTCACATTATCCACATCCTATATCTATATCTATTATATATATATATTATATATTATATAATATATAATAATATATATATATATATATATATATATATATATATATATATATATAGTTTAAGCAATGAAACATGGTAAACACCATGGAATTTCACTATAGGAGGAAGTGCTAGTCTGTAGGCCACTAGTCCAATCCTCTCAAGGATGTTGAAAGGCTCGGAATAGTGACGTGCCAACTTGGCACATGATCTAGTCCTCAGCTCTTATTTGGCTTGATGTGGAAGTACACATGCTCTCCAACCTGAAACTCCTTAAATTACCCATGCTGGTTTGCATAACTCTTGTGTTTGTCCTATGTTTCCTTTAGGTTCTGCTTGATAACCTACATTTCCTATTCCATTTATCCCATCATTTCTAGTCCAATAAGTACCCTATTCACTAGGTCACTCTAGTTCATGGGAGTTTTACAACTTTGGCCATAGAGTTCCTTGAACAAAATGATCCTCGGTGACTCCTAATAACTATTGTTGTAAGCAAAGTCAACCAGTGGAAGATACTCCTCCCACTTCCACTACTAATGCATCACATACATCCTGAGCACATCCTCTAAGATCCTGTTGACCCACTCTATCTATCCGTTTGTCTATGGATGATAGGTTATGCTTAAGGCCAATTTGTACCCAAACCTACAAATAACTACTTTGAAAACTTGGAAGTGAACTTAGCATCTCTATCCTACATAATCTTCTTCGAAACACCATGCAACCTCATTATCTCCCTGATGAAGACATCTGTTACATCACTAGTTGCATAAGTAGTTTTCACTCAAATGAAATGAGGTACCTTGCTCAATCTGTCAACCACAACCATAATAGAATCATGTTCTCTAGATGTCCTCGACAAACCTGTAATGAAATCCATGGAAATGACCTCCCATTTTCACTCTAGAATCAGAATCAGTTGTAGAAACCCACCTAGATGCTTACACTTTTCTTTTACCTGTTGAAAATCTAAGCATCTAGCCACAAATTATTCCACTTCATTCTTTAAATTTTCCCAATAGTAGAATTTTTTCGCTGCTGTCAATTTCTTATGATATCCTGAGTGACCTTAATATGGATTGACATGAAACTCCCTAAAGATAAGCCTCTTGTGGTCGCTGTTGCTCGACACATAGATCATGTCCCTAAATTTGATCAAACCATCCGCTATGAGATGATAGTCCACATCTTGTTCACCTATACCCTGTTGCTGTAACCAGTGCCTAAGCTCCCTCTACTTGTCATCCCATTGTCTTGCCTATAAGATCTGATGCTATAAATTTGTCCCATAAGAACTCATAGTTATTATATGATTCACCTGCACTTTTCTGCGAAGAGCATCCGCAACATTGTTTCCTTCCCTTTAATGTACCTAATCTCGAATTCAAACTCACTAATCGTGGCCAACCATCTAAATTTCATGGCATTTAGAATCAGTTGATCAAATGAGTATCTCCATCTATTGTCATCACTCATAAAGATGAAGTTCTTTCCAAGAAGACTTTGTCTCCACATCTTCAATGCATGGATGCTTGTTTCCAATTCAAGATCATGTGACACATAGTTATGCTCATGCTCATTCAGTTTCGTTGATTCGTAACATATCACCAATCCCTCCAGCATAAGGAATCCACCAATTCCTCTCTTACAAGAACTTGTTCACACAAAAATTATTTATATGGATCTACAATCTTTAACAATAGAGTATTTGTCGACAACTGCTTCAACTTCTCAAAACTTGCTACAGATTCTTTTGTCCATTCAAATTTATTTCCTTTCCTATGTAAGGATGTAATAGGATATGCAATCTGTGAGAAGTTCCTGATGAACCTCCTATAATAACCCACTAATCCCATGAATTGTCTTAACTCATCCACACTTCTAGAAGTTTTCCACAATAAGTTTTATCTTTTTCGGATCTACTACTATGCCTTCCTTCGAAACCACATGCCTCAAGTAATGTACCTTTTGTCTGAAAGAAACTCCATTAACTAATCTTGGCATACAAATGATTCTCTCTTAGAAATCTTAATACTGCTTCTAAATGTTCAACATGCTCTTGCTCATTCTTAGAATATATCAATATATCATCAATGAATACAATAACAAAATTGTTGAGATAAGGAGGAAACACACTATTCATCAAGCACATAGAAGTAGCTGGAGCATTAGTCAAACCAAAAGGAACTTAAATAAATTCATAATGCCCATACCTAGTCTGTAAAGTAATCTTGTAGGTGTCCTCTTCTTTAATGCATCCCTGATGGTATCGTGATCTCAAATCAATCTTTGATAACACTGCTTCTCTCGTCAACTGGTCAAACAAATCATCAATCCTTGTTAATGGATACTTGTTCTTTATGGTTACATTATTCAACAGCATGTAGTTAATACATAACTTGAGAGAACCATACGTCTTCTTCACAAACAACACTGGTTCCCCCCAAGGAAATACACTTGGCCTAATGTACCTCTTGTCAAGAATTTCCTTCAATTGCAACTTTAATTCCACTAACTCTAGAGTAGTCATCATGTAATATGCCTTTGATTCTTGTGTTGCACCTGGTACAAACTCAATAGAAAGGTTCACTTCCCTGTGAGGAGGAAACTCTGGAATCTCTACTGAAACACATCTTGAAACTGTTATAATACGGGGTACCTCTTGAATATTTTTGCATCCTCAACATCCTTCCCTTGTCACTAGAAATATGGACTGCAAATAATACACGTCCGTTTCTATGACTGCACTTGGCTTGCATAACTATAATCATCCTCACTGATGTAGGCTTCTTCTTTCCCTACAAGATTCTCTTTTTCTCATTATCATTCAATCACTCAATAGCCTTTTTATAGAAATATACTTTGGTTCTGTGGAGGTACAACCAATCCATACCCAAACTCATACTATATGATAACAATAGAAGCACATTTAGATGGGTTCATGTAGGCATACCATCCAACTCAATTTCACAATCTCTTACCTAGTGATGAACTCTCTTCTTAGTATCTATAGCCAAATGCACAAACTGAGACTCTACATGCACTTATTTTCTCAAGCCACATTTATCCACTAGGTCAGGATTAACATAACTATAATTATATCTAGGTTCAATCAAAATAGAAACAACTTGACAATAGAGCTTACCTTCCATCTCAATAATGGATTCTTGGTGATTTGCCTACTTGTTGTCCACAACCGAATAAATATTAGGAATGTTATGGACCACATCTCCAATTGTCTACGTCACACTAGCACTATAGATATGAGGAATTCCACCCTAGTACAATGGAAAATCATTCTTGCAATGATCTTTTCCACATATCGAACATTGCAATGGTCCTCTACCATCACCTCTATTTTGTTGCTCTCCACGCTATGACCCATGTCCCTTTTCAACTACATTAAACTTCTTGTAAGGAGCAACATTTATTTCTCACCTGCATCATGAGGTATTCTTCACTTTAGTGGCCACTTCCCTTCAACTTTCTCATTCCCCTTCAAATCATGCTTAGGCTTAGTTTTACACTTTGACTACTCATAACAATGCTTCAGTTTCTTGATGGGTTCCTCCAATGACCGTAGTCCATCAGACTCAATTCAGCCTCTATATGATATTGGAAACCCACTAATGAACCTTTGAATCAATAAAAATATAAACCAATCAAAATCCTTTATATTTAAAAAGAGGTACATGTAAATATTTTGGAGGGAAAAGAAAAAGAAACAACCTTTTTTTTAATTGTATTTTTGGCTTATCTCCTTGTAGGTTTACTCAAATTTAAAGTGTATACACTCATTGGATGCGGAATTAAAATTTTCATCCATTGAGTACCCATTATTTATATTTTTTCAAAGATCCACATTGATAAAAATTGCATATACATTAAAAAATGTGTTGAACATGTTTCTTTTAAATGTATTTGCAGTTTTTATCAAAGTGGGTCTTCTCAAAAGTATACATAATGGGTACTCATTGGATGAAAAATTTAATTCCTCATTCAACAAGTCTCTACACTTTAAATTTGAGTAAAAACATAAGGAGATAATAAAAAATACGATAAAAAAATAGTTTTCTTTTTTCCCCTCCAAATGCATAACTATTATTTATTATTTCTCCTTAGGAGGCCAGTTTTAGGCTAAAATTTCCTCTAATGTGACTTCCCATTTCCACTCTAGAATGGGTAGTGGATGAAGTAGGCTAGCAAGGTGTTGGTGTTCAGATTTAACTTGTTGAAATTCTAAACATTTTGTTAAATACTTTGCAATATATTTTCTTATTCCTGGCCATAAGTAATCATTTTTATTGCAGATAACAAATTTTGATAACTGAGGTGGGAAACATAAGGACTTATGTGAAATTCATCCAGAATTAGTTGTCTAACTAAAATATGGTTGGGGATATATACTCTCCCCTTAGAATTTAGCAGATGATCCTCATTAATACTATATTCAAATTGTTTTCCAGAGTTGATAATCTGAAGGGATTACTGCCACAAAAACTTATATTCTAGATATTTCTGGGCATCCTCTTTAATATGTTCCAAGAATTTAAATTCTATTTGCTGGTAGTGAAGTTCATACACATAATATACCCTCTGACTTAATGCATCCGATACATAGTTTAACTTGCCCTTTAGATGCTTAATATTGAATTTGAATTCACTAATAAATGCATTCCATCTTAGGCTGGCATCCGTGAGTCTTTCGCGGCTAAGTCTCTCAAGAAGTCGGGCTTTCCGCGGGTCTGGAGGCGGTTTTCTCTCGCCTTGCAGCCCTGACTCGTTGGAGTTAGTGGTTGACCAGTAGCATGGAGGCGGAGGGGTCCAGTGGGGCCCCTACCTTCAAGCAGATAGTCCTACAGAAACAGAATAATGAAAGAAAAGAAGGAGTCAAAATCACAGGGCTGGATAACAACAATCAACCTGGCAGCAGAGACAGAGTTCAATCCCAAGGGAACACTGACAAGACTAAAGAAACAACGAAGGGCACAGGCCCAGAAACTGATAACCTGACAGGCGCTAAAGACAAAATTCCTGTAATAAACAAGTCCTCAGAAAACAGGAAACGACAAGGGCAGGATGAAAGAAAGCAAACAGGAAACAGACAAGGCGGGCCGGAAAAGGAGGGGGAACCTAGTTCAAACCCCAACTTTATATCTCCAAGTAATGGGGCCTGGAAACCAAAAAATACCAAAAGCTTACGGGTAGTCATCACGGACCCAGAAATCCAAGCTTACAGGGAGCACATGGTAGAACGCGCCATCATCTGCAAGTTCATGGGCATCTGGCCTTTGGAAAAAGCTTTGTGTCAATGGATAAAACTGCACTGGAAACCTCGAGGAGATGTGCAACTTCACCTAGGAGCCAAAGGCTTCTTCACTGCGGTCTTCTCCAACCTAGAAGACAAGGATCGCATTTTTTAAGGTGGCCCGTATTTTATGGCTTCAGCAGGTTTGTACATGAGACCCTGGAAGCCGAATTTCTCCCTGGAGAAGGAATCCTTCACCCAAGTCCCAGTCTGGATACGTCTCTTTTCTCTTCCAATAGACTATTTGGGTCTGACGGCTCTGAAACAAATTGGTGACAAACTAGGTACTTTCATCAAAGCCTCTGAAGAAACTCTCCAGAAAAGATATACTTCTTATGCCAGGATTTGCGACGAAATGGATGTCTCTGGAGCCCTTCACAAAGGACTCTGGTTGGAATACAGGGATGAGGAATACTTCCAGGATATTGACTACGAGCAGATTCCCTTTCACTGCCGAAAATTCCATGAACATGGGCATCTGTTACGGGATTGCCCAAAGCTAAAGAAGGAGCAAGAAACCGTTTCAGTTCAAGCCCACAAAGATACGAAAATCTTCCTCCAACCCAAATCCAAACATAGAGCAAATAGACGAAAGAATATCAGAGGAAACGGGGTAAGAAATATCCATAACAACCCATTCGTGCTCCTAGACCCGGAAACTGATTCAGAAGAAAAGCACAAAGCTCCAACTTCAGGAGTAGAGTATGAAGGAAAAGACACCCCCACAGAGAAGGACTTGCAGGCTAAGAACTTCACGGATGAGGTTCAAATGCAGGAAAGAACAGAGGATACGGGGGAAGATACGGACATGTTAACCAGTGATGCTGGCAGCGAAGATCAAGAATGGGAGAATGCGCTAGCAAGAGAAGGTGTAAACCTACCAGCAATGGCCGAAAACTGGAAAGCCAACGGGATAGAAAACGCGTCGGAGGAAGAGCTCAGAATAGTTAATGACCTCTTCATAGCAAGGCAAAAATCTCTAATGGATAGACAGAAAAGGAAGCTAGGTGTGGCGAAAGGTAAAAATTCTCATTCGAAAAGCCCCCTGTGGAAAACATCCAGCTCCAAACAAAAGAAAAGAAGAGGTCGAAAAACAAGCGAGGAAGCACTACAAGAGCTAGGCATGATCATGTTAAATTCAGGGAAAATGAAGGCACTCAGAGCCTTCGATTTCTTCCATTGAAAATAAGTTTTTATAGGAAGATAATCTCGTGGAAAGCCAGAGGGCTCAACAGCCAGGCAAAACACAGGATTTTAAAGCGGAAGATTCAATGTCATAGACCAGAAATCATGTTTTTACAAGAAACAAAATGCAGCAGCTCCAACATCACCAATCTATGCAAAAAACTGGGAGGCCACATGGACATCCTAGAGATTGAAATTCAAGGCAGAGAAGGAGGCCTTGCCACTATATGGGATGCAAGGAATATCTAGTTGCTTTCAGCTGAAGCCAACAAGCACTTCATGGCGACCGTATTTCAACCCATAGTTAACTCTAACTCCTTCCTCTGTATCAATGTCTATAGTCCTCAGAAATTAGAAGATAAGCTATCCTTTTTATACACCCTACATAAAATAATCAGAAGATAGCCAAGTTCAAAGTGCATTTTGGGGGGTGACTTCAATATGATTACAACCCTGTTGGAAAAAAAAGGAGGTCTAAGAAAACTAAGCAGAGATGTGGAAGCCTTCGCCACCTTCATTGAGACGGCCAAACTGGTGGATGTTTTCCCCAAATCTGGCTCCTTCAATTGGAACAATCGAAGGGGAGGTGATAAGCTCATAGCCTCCCGCCTGGACAGATTCTTAATCTCAGAAAGCATTATAATGGACAGCACCACAGTTGAATCAAACATCCTTCCCAGCAGGGGATCGGATCATTGGCCAATCTCGCTCATCGTGGAAGTTTCCAACACCCCCAGGAATAGACCTTTCCGGTTTGAAAAGTTCTGGTTGGACCACCCCAACTTCCAGGAGATGGTAAAGAAATGGTGGTCGGAACCTTTGGAGTACAGTGGATCCAAAATGTTCAATCTCCAAAAGAAGCTCAAAATGACTAAACAGCAAATAAAAGAATGGAACAAGACTGTCTTCGGTAATATCTTCCAGGAGAAGATAATTCTTGAGAATAAGTTGGAGCAGATCCACAAAGAAGGAACAACAGGAAACCTTAGTGCGGAAGCTTTGGAGTAGGAAAAAATTTTCTCGCAGCAATGGCACAATCGCTGCGCTCAAGAAGAAACCTTATGGAAACATAAATCAAGAATTGAGTGGCTAAAAGAAGGGGAGATGAACACCAAATTCTTCCACAGATCGGAGCTAGACTGTAGAAGCAGCAATAGAATTCTAGAACTGAAAAATGATACAGGGGAAATCCTAAAAAATCACAATGAAATATCTACTCTGCTCTCAGATCACTTCAAATCGATTGCTCAGGAACCTCACATAAACAGGGAGAAAGCTATCAAGGATCTGATGGAAGCCATCCCAAAAATCATAACTGCTGACCAAAACTGGGCCCTATGCAGGAAGATCTCCATGGAGGAAACAGAGGAAGCTATCAGAAGCATGCCCAATGATAAAGCTCCTGGGCCAGATGGGTTCACTATCAATTTCTACAAAGCTTGCTGGAGTACTGTTAAACAGGATGGATGGGAGGCAGTGGAGGATTCCAGACGATCGGGAACTATTCTCAAATCCCTCAATTCTACTTTTCTTGCTCTCATACCTAAAATTGAAGAAGCCAAAACCCCTGACAAATTCAGACCTATTGCCTTATGTAACGTCATATACAAGATTATATCAAAAGTAATAGCCAGCAGATTGAAAACGATTCTCCCGGGTATCATCTCTGAAGAGAAATCGGGATATGTGGAGGGCAGACAAATTTTCGACAACATCCTTTTAGCTCAGGAGATGATCCATTCCTTGCATTCAAGGAAAGTAGCAGGTATGCTTATGCAACTGGACCTGTCAAAGGCCTACGACAAAGTCAGCTGGAGATACCTCGAGGCAGTTCTAAAAGCGTTTGGCTTTTGCAGTACCTGGATTAAGTGGATCATGGCTCTAATCAGATCTCCAAGGTATTTTGTCCTTGTCAACGGAGCTCCCTCTGATCCCTTCGCCCCCTCCAGAGGAATCAGGCAAGGGGATCCCTTATCACCTTTTCTCTTCATTATCCTTATGGAAGGCCTTAGTCGAACTATAGCCAAGAAGAAAGCAGAAGGTAAAATACAAGGTCTTAAGCCTATAAGATCGCTTCGGGCCACCAAGCACCAACAGTTTGTAGACGACACTATGTTACATGGAACTCCCATAGTGAAGGAGGCGGTTGCTTATAGGGAAATCCTTGACCTTTTCAGCCAAGCCTCAGGTATGGAAATTAATCTCTCTAAATCAACTATCTTCTTTTTCAATACCCACCCAGCTGTCCAATCTCACCTAGCCCGGCTTTTAGATTTCAAGATTAGTTCCCTACCTTCGAAATATTTAGGGGCTCCTCTGACTCTCAAACCCTGGAAGAAAGAGCATTGGGAGAAAATCCTCGCCAACCTAAAAAAGAAATGTTCTCACTGGACTTTCAGAGCTCTAAATCTAGCCGACCGTTTAGTCTTAACCAAAGCCGTCCTTCAAGCCATTCCACATTATCTCCTCTCTTTGCTCCCTACTCCCAAAGGGATTCTGCAGCAAATAAGAAGCATCCAGCGATCTTTCCTTTGGAGCGGAAATGGTGAGAAGAAAAAGTGGGCTCTGGTTGCATGGAACAAGCTGTGCATGTCAAAATCTAGGGGAGGGCTGAATCTCGTTGATCCAGAGGTTATCAACCGCACTTGTGGAGCCAAATTATGGTGGAGATGGATTGAAAAACCTACCCTACCTTGGGCCAAGCACTGGAAGGAAAAATATGTCCCGGATTGTGACACTCAGGACCTCATTAGACTGCAGGAAACCCCGGACGGCTCACCTATATGGAATCATGCCAAGCGGAATAAAAATCTTGTCCAGGATCATAGCTTCTGGGAAATTCGTAACGGTAGGCTGGCACTGTTCTGGGAGGATGCCTGGCAACAATTACCCAAACTCGACTCTCCTGAATTGCTAAATATAAAGCAAGCATATCAGGCTCAAGGCAAATACACTGTTAACCAATACTGGCATCAGCACAGCATTGACGACAATTGGAGGGGTTGGATTAACTTCAACAGTGAGAACACAGAGGAAAATAATCACACAGCTCAAATTTTCAATGAAGGCATCCTAAAAAGAAAGATCAGAAAAATGGAAGAGGATGACAAACTCAGATGGGGTCTCAAGGGAAATGGAAATTTCTCACTGAAAGAAGCCAGGAATATTTTAGAAAAGAACGAACAGGGAGAGATCCTACCTTGGAGCAGCAAAGTTTGGGATAATCTTTTATGGCCCAAGATCAGAACTTTCCTTTGGCTATTAATGAGAAATAAGACCCTAACCTAGGACAATCTTCGCAAGAAAGGCTTTGTAGGACCTTCTCGGTGCCCCATGTGCCTTGAAGAACCAGAATCTTTGAACCATCTTTTCAACACCTGCGAATGGGCAACGCAATTATGGTGCTGGATGGAAGGGATCCTCAGCAGCTCGGATCGGCATTTAGACTCAATTCACAGTACTATTCTGAATTGGAGAACGAATTTTTCAGGCACACAAAGAGTCAACAGCATCTGGAAATCGGCTCCAGGATTTCTACTTTGGTCTATATGGAAGGAGCGCAACCAAAGGATTTTCCAAGACGAGTACAGGAACATCAATTTCTCAAAAGACAGCATCATTACCAACATCCAGCAATTAATTCAAACTAAATGCAGAACGAACAGCAATGAAAAACCTACAGCTCTGGACTTACGAATTTTAAAAAGCTTCCATCTGGAGGGATCTAGTTATCACTCTGTTCTGCAACACAGTACCCCTCAACCCTCCTTACGCGAGTCCTGGCAATGCCCACCGGTTGGAGGGCTTAAATTGAATTTTGATGGGGCATCGCGCGGCAACCTTGGCTTGGCTGGAATTGGAGGAGTTATACGTAATCAGAAGGGAGACATTCTGCATATCTACTATAGAGCGCTTGGAGAAAGCACCAACAACGAAATGGAGTTTGCGGCCCTGGAACACGGCCTCAGAATTGCAAAATCCCGAAATCTCCACAATTTAATTGTGGAAGGGGACTCTTCTCTGGTCATTGCCACTGTGCAAAAATTACAAAGAGGAATCAGGGCTAACAAAGCCATCAAACACTGGAGATTAGCCAAAGTCACAGAGAGCATTGCTGAACTCTTGGGCGGCATGCATGGTCTTGTTTTCCAGGCGATCCGACGTCGAGCAAACAAGGTGGCAGATTACCTGGCGAATTGTGGAGTAGACAGTCAGGGAAGCGGATGGGACAGCTGTTGGGAGGAGGTGAACTATCCAAATTTGAAAGCCTGATGTACACAGCTGGCACAACACGACGTGAACACCAACGACTGAGCCTAATCGGTAACGGTCCTTTTCACCGGCTTCGTCAAACAGAAAACGGGAGCAATCAACAGGTACCCCATCACACCTACGGGAGGATTGGACAGAAGAAGCGGCGGCTTTCAGTACAGAGCAAATCCAAGTATGGGAACCATCAACAAAGATCATGCCACAAGGTTATCCGTAAGAACCGTTTCAGAAGAAAGGACAAGAACTCCGAGATCAGGAGAAAGGCACTCAGGAATTCTCTTGTGCCTGCAGGAAAAGATTACAAGAATCGTGTGAGCACCTTCAATATTAATTTCATTAGTACCACGTCTCCCGCCCCTATGGAAAGCCATTCTCAGGAGCATACCAAGGCTCTAATCTATTTAACAGGGAGATCGTTCGAGGATTTCACTACCTCTACCCTTAGCTCGGCCAGCATCAGTAGCAAGCAAATTCAAGAAAAGAAGTGCAGTTACAGGTCGCATAAGTTTAGTATGGATGCATCCAGTTGTAGATGTGCGGGGGCTACCCAGGATCTGCGCAATGTGCAGAACATGTATGTCACTAGAGCCTCTACAAGAAGCAAACGGAAAATCGCTGAGTTAGAGGCTAAAGTCAAGCAAGAAGAAGAAACCAAGCAGGAGGGAACGGTTGCAGGTGAGGTCGATTGGATCTGGGACCCGAGCACCCCAGCGAAACGAACAACCCAGTTCATGCGAACTAAGGCGGAAAGCTGGAGGATGAAAACTCTTCTGGCGAAAGCCCTGGACATGAAGGATGCCGACAAGCAGAACACTGAGAAAGTGCAACCTCCCCTAGGTGGTCATCCTGGTAATACTTCTGCTAGCCAGGAGTATATGGATGGCAGAATCTCGGTCATCCAGGAAGGGGTGGAGATTGTTAACAAGAAGCTCACCCTGCTCATCAGGTTGCTCAGGAAAACTATCAGCCCGGACCCTGTGGCGCAAGATCAGAAGATGAAGGAAGCCCAGAACTTCCAATCCATGCAGGATCTGCAAGACAAAATGGATAGGCATTTCCTTGATGTGGGTCTGGACATCACCACCAGGCTGGGTGGTTTCTCGCGTCCGGACGGCTTCCCTTAGACCCCGGGCTCGCTTGGCTCAGTTTTGGCGTCTTCGGCTCTCCTCTGGTTGGTTCTATGTCCTCTTATGTCTTCTGTCGTTTTCCGGTCTATGGTAGTTATCATGTCCATAATCGTCCTCGGATCTATATGCCGATTTTGGGCTTTTTGTCTCGGCCTTGTATTGGCTTCAGTTTATACTGCCTTTTTGTCAGCTATCAATGATAAACCTGTGGTCTTAACTCTGTTGCCCTGCGTGGTGAGCTTTCCAGCTTTCTATCATACTTGCCTATGGGCTTTTTGTTTCATGGCATTTCGCCTCCTACGCGTCTGTTCTGCAAGGCTGTAAGGTGCTACTTCGGTTACTGTCTGCCTTTGCAGACTCGATGTAAATATTTTATCCTTTTTTAATATAACTCTCTGACTTACAAAAAAAAAAAATGCATTCCATCTTGCTTGATGGGCATTCAAGTTAGGCTGCTTAAAATAACTCATTAGACTATTATGGTCTGTCATCAGTAAAACCTTTTGCCCAATAGATAATGTCAACATACTTTCATTGCATGGATTACAATAGTTAATTCCAATTCATAAGCAAAATATATCTGCTCGTGTTCCTTCAGAATCCAGGACTCATATGCTATCACTTTTCGAGCATGCATTAGCACTCACCCTAACCCTTCTTGACAAGATTCTAAGTAGAAAACAAATTCCTTGTTTGGGTCAACAATTTTTAACATGGTGGGAGTGGTTAATAATTGCTTCAGCTGCTCAAAACTTCATTGGTAGTTAGATTTCCACTTGAAATCCCTTCCTTTCTTTTACAGAGAAGTAATCGGGTAAGAAATTTGGGAAAACCCCTCAATAAAATGACCATAGTACCCTTTCAAACCCGTGAAGGATCATATATCTGCTACATTTTTTGGTACATGACATTCCATAATGGTTCTGATCTTTTTGAAGGTCAATGATTCTACCTTCAGTTGAAATGACATGCCCCAAGTATCATATTTGGTCCTTATAAAAATCGCACTTGCTAAATTTAACATACAACTGATGTTCCCATAAAGCTTGCAACACTATAACCATATGTTCTTTATATTCCTCTATATTTCTAGAATAAACCAATATATCTTCTATGAATATCAAGACAAATTTATCTAGAAATGGGTGAAAAATAACATGCATTAAACTCATTAATGTTGCTAGAGCGTTGGTCAATCGAAATGGCAAGACCACAAACTCGTAATGTCCATAACAAGTTGTAAATGTTGTCTTACAAATGTCCTCCTATTTTACTCTAATTTGATGGGTAACCTGATCACAAATCGATCTTAGAGAAAAGCGTATCACCTTTGACATGATCAAATAAACCGTCAATTCAAGGCAAAGGGTACTTGTTCTTGACATTAATTTTTTAAGTTGCCTATAATCAATGCAAAGTCTCAAAGTTCCATCTTTTTTCCTTACAAAAAATACTGGATCTCCCGAGGGTGACACACTTATGTGGATGTACCCTTTGTCGAGAATTTCTTGTAACTACATCTTGTGCTATGTTAGCTTAAGTATATTCATACATTATGGGAATTTTGACATTGGGACTACTCCAAGGACCAACCGTATTGTAATGTCAATATCTTGCTTTGGGGGTAGTCCAGGTATATTATGAGGAAACACATCAGCAAAGTCTTGGATTACTGGAATGTTTTCTATGGAATTTGTCTTATACTTAGTATTAGAATACCCAACTTGAAAAACATATATTGCATAGAACTTCCTAACACATTTACCTAACTGAGAGGAAATAATGGAATGTAATTTTATTGGTTTCTTGACCCCCTGTATTTCTTTGCTAGAGCCATCTTAAACAAGGTAGGTATATACTTTTCTTTGCACATCACTAAGTACCAACGCCCTTCTAACCAATCCATTCCAATCAACATTTCATAATATCCAACGGCAATATATTCAAATTAACTTTAATTTGTCGTCTTCTTATTTCAATTGAAGAACTTGGTAGCTTAACAAACACTTTTCTCTTGGCTTTGGTAGCTAATTGTACCATCTAGGGTTTTTAAATTTATAAATTTGTAAATGACATTTTTCCACTACCTTAGGTTTGACATAACTTAAACTTACTCCTGGACGTACTAAAACACACATACCCTGGTTGAATAACTTAGCTTCCAACTCTACCATTGTAGGCTGGTAATCCACTTGATGATCTTCCAAGGCAATATTGATTATAAGTATGCTCATCCTACCTTAATGACCATAGAAGCTTCCTCAACATTAGCAGTCTACTCTAGTCTTGCATGATGGTGGGAATTTTTATAGTAATGAGGTTCCCAACAACCCCAACATTGTAAATGTGGTTTTTACGATGGACCAAAATCTAGCTTGCTTGATAAATCTGTTTGTTTGGGTTTGTTTTTCCATTTAATTTTCTGTTGGTTTTTCCCAAATTGTCTATTTGGTGTATTATTTTCTACATTCTTTAAACTTGTAGTATTTATGTTTCTAGTGTTTTGAAAGTTTTTTCTACACTTTCTTATGTGACGAGCCTTTACCACTATCCCCCTTTTGTCTGATTTGCTGATATCAAATTTGAGACTTACAAATTGCCTCATCCATTGTCTTGGGGTTATCAAATTCTAAGCTTTCCTTCATATATATATATAGACTACTAACAAAGCATTGAAATTTAGCTTTTACTTTGTGAATGTACAAGAAATATATTAACAAGGATGTAAACATGTTCACAAATTCGTCCATTATAAGATGTCCTAGTTTTAAATCGTAAAACTCCTTTACTTTGTTGTCATAAAACTATTCTGTCAAATATTTATTTTTAAAATGCTTCATGATTTTCCTTGTACCAAATTTTCCAAGGTCATTGAGGTATGTCTATATGTTACTTGAGTATTTTAAAGAAATATAATTAATGAATAGCGTTCAGGATTCCATACTCGTTCAAACCATCTCTCCCTCTCTCTCTCTCACTATATATATATATATATATATATTATATATATTACACTGGGTTGTTATAATTGTTGGACACCTAATCCTCCATGGGTTGGTGTGGAATGTGAACAACCACCAGAGTCCAAGAGAAATTGGAATATGGAATCCAATGGTCACTCCAATGTACTATAAATGTATATTATGTCAATAATATATGCAACTCAATGTTTATCATTCATATTCTGCCTCCACCATGTATGTTTCTAACATGGTATCAAAGGGCAGGGGCATTTTCAGATTCAGTTAACTCTGTATCCTTTCTATAATTTATCTACCATTTCTCTATTTATAGAAATATTCTAATGTTTCTCTGTTGCACCTGGGCGCTCCATCAGACTATTTCATAACTCTTTGTGAATGTGTATACATTGAGTGTTAGTTGGAATATTGAAAATTATGCATTAAGACTGTTAGTGCTAATCGTTGAGTTATATAATATGGGTTGTAGTTCTGCATTGTTTCTCTCCATGCACTAGAGCCAGACCTATTAAGTAGTTGGGAGAGAGACTCGTGTTTGTGGAGGAGAGGTTAAATAGAGCCACGTTTGAGGAGCCACATTTTCTATACCATTTGTGTTTCCATATGGTTATGATTTGAATATACTTGTCTAGTCTGCCATCATTGATTTCACAGTCAAATCCCCTCATACGCACCAACATTTTTAACCCATACCGCATTGCCATCCCTCTCGCATCTGGTGATATGTTGTCTTCTACATGTATTCTCCTTTGACTCATACACTTCCATAATGCTCTTCCTTCTAGACGATGGTTTGCAATTGGGAGAGGGACCTGTGTAGGTGAGAAGTGTTATCACGAAGAGGGAAAAGAGCATCGAATACCACACTTTGAATACCAAGTTTGCATATGGTAAGGTGTTGGAATAAGTCCAATGCTTAATTTCTTTGCTTTAAAGATCTTTTAACCCTTATCAAAACCTTGCATGTTGGGTTTTTGAGACATATAACACATGATGTACTCTCATGCTTTAGATTTTGGTTTTTATATTTGTAAATGGAATTTGTAGTGCTCTATCACTAAAATTAAATATCGATTATGTTAAGAACTATGTGGGTACTGTTATATTATTGGGCATATGATGCATAGATATTATCTTCCCTATTTCAACAAAGTTTGAGCTACTTTTAGTTAATATTATGGTTAAGTTTTATGCCATGTTGACATTCAACTAATTTCCAGAATTTTCTAGAAAGACATTTATCAAGCTATCCTGTATCATTAGCGACGACATTGGCATCGATGAAGGTTCTAGAAAAATTGCATAGATAAAAATTGTGTATTGATTTGAGCATCTTACTTCATGACTGAGCGAAATTTTTTCAACTTGCTTACTTTTGGAAATCTTGGAAGTGTGGTAACACATAGCATAGAGTTAGGCAGAGTTAGTCAGTCTTCACTGCAGTTGGAATTTTCTTCCAAAGCATGACAAAACAACATTGGTAGATACGAAGGAAGAAACATAGGAGGAAGGTCGTTGAACATAGAGTGTCACTTAAACTATAGAGAAGTGTTATTTTACTGGAATTGGGATTCTGTGCACCTTCCCTTCACTACCAGCCATCGTGCTCCCGGCATGGAGCGACTCTAAAGAATCGATTGTTGATGTCATTGTTCATTGTCCATATGTAATCTCTAGCAGTCTCTGTTCACTATCCATGGTACATGCGGGTTGGTGATGTTGACTATATATATATATATATTCAAAAGTTTTGGTTGATGCTAGTTATTAGAGCTCCTTGATGAGTGACACATATTCTTATGGGTTGATGATATATACTTTTGGAGCATTTATTTTTTCAGTACGATTTCATTTTGGGAGAACCTTCCTTATGTTCGTATTCCAATAGCCATTACAGTAGTATTTCACCCACGCATGGCTAGATTTGATGATTTTTTTAGAGTTATTAAAAACTCTAATGTTATCTACTACTCATAACACAGTCCAGATCAATAAGGACGCTCTCTCTGATATTCGAACCTATTTACAAAATGCAAAAGAAAACATTTATTTTTTGCAGCTTGAATCTCAACTACAGCAAGAAGAATTACAACAGTGGAGTCATCATTCTGAACATGTTTCTGTTCAGAACATTGAAACAAACTCACACAAATAGAAAGTCAATGATGTTACAGTTGATTCATATCCAGTGCCCAATGAAGCAACAAAGTTACATGTAGATGCTGAAGTTCAGTCTCCACTTCCCAAATCGATCATCAGACCTTGGGAAAAGCTTGTCGATAACAAGCACAAAATTGGTCTTGGATATGACAAGGATGTGTCCTTTCATATTCCATATTACTCAAATCCCATCAACTTTTAGAGTCCTGGGTTTCTTCATGGAATTTCACCTTCAGCTATTCTGGATTCTACTCTTCTTCCACAACAAAAAAGTAGAATGTTAAATGCCAACATTGTGACCGAGTTGGCCATATGAAAGATCATTGTTTTGACCTTCATCAATGTGATCATTATCATAAAACCACTCATTATTCAAACATATGTTTAAAAAACAAGCCTCCTGCAAGAACAAAGATTCATCTTGGATGGATCACTTCTTAGCAATGGGCTTCAACAGTCAAGAAGATATTTCACTCATACAACAAGATTTGTTCTCGAATATTGAAAAGTCTTGTATTTGAGATCTATTCATCTTCTCACCTTGTATTTGACACGGGGGGAGGTGATGGTCATCCATAAGCTTCAAAGCTACAACAAGCAACTTGTGATACCAGATTCAGAGTTGTAGCTAGAGACAAAGATGCCCCTAAGCATGCCTTCAGTTAATGATCGACCTTAAACCATCACAGGTTGAGACCTCCCTTTTCAGGTTGAGCTTCCCCCTTTTTATGTGGGGTGAGACATACCTTTTAAGGTTGAAGGTTTCCCTCTTCAAAAAATGAGGAGCACTTCCTCCAGCAAAAGGCCTTAGCTTCATGCCAAATTTGGAAGAGTTCTGGGAACTGTACTAAGTGTTCCAATGTTGGTGGTCATTCTTAAACCACCCCCCTTATACTAACATTTCAAAGAGAACAATCAACTTAGTGCTTCCATGCACTTTTTCAATTTTGTATTACAACTATCTTCTTGGACTCATACATACCCCTTCGGATTAAGGAGGGGAAGGTTGGACACCTAATTATCTATGGGTTGGTGTGGAATGTGAACAGCCACCAGAGTCCAAGAGACCTTGGAATATGGAATCCAACGGTCACTCCAATGTACTATAAATGTATATCATGTCAATAATATATGCAACTCAATGTTTATCATTCATATTCTGCCTCCTCCATGTATGTGTTTAACATTAACATTATACATTAATGTTGTATCTAGGGCTAATGTATTTATCCCATTCCATGGTGCAACGAGGGGGCACCAATTGCCCAACACTTCAGATAACTCAACAAACTTTCTCAAAGTACCATTAGCTTACACCTATGAAGCAAGATTAGTTTGTTGGATGAGCACTGTTGCAACCCTTGTAGGTTGGCTACCATTCTCTCATTTGGTAATCGGTTATGTCTGAGAGTTTTTCCTTTTATTCTATCAGCCCCTTCTCCCTAGCGGAATCCTGACATTTGACAGTAAAATTTGTAGGGTTTATATTCGAAAAATGGACATGGATCCTACATTTTCCACTCATGCTTACCAGGGTTTGTAGGTAAAGCTTAATACACTGGAGTTTTTTAGTATGAATATGTTAATTGAAACTTCGTACAATCTAATTCTATGGTTCACCCTTCTTTTGTTCTCAGGGTAACAACAAATGGTCAACCGAAATGTTTTCTTCAGGTAAGATGGAACGATTCCCTTCCTTTTAAATGTTTTGTTATCATAGTACTTATTCAATAGCTTCTTACAACAATGTTGTTTCATGTAGTTCTCCTGTACAGGTAATGTGTCCAACATGCTAGCAGAATCATGGTGTTTATTTTCTGGGCTCTGCACATGGGGATTTCTTGGCATAACATTCTAATGAAGTATTTCTCATACAATTGCAACAATTTAACTTCTATTTATTACATAAAGTCTTTGCTAGAGTTATAATGTATTTGTTTTGAAACCCCAAATCCTGAAACGACTGTCGAGTTTTATGCTAAGGAAAAATAAAGACACATATTATTAGTTTTAGCGATGAACATCTCTCTTCTTAATACTGTGCTTTATATTGTAACTTTGTTAGGCTCAAAATGTCTGATAAGGATTTATATGTATTTTCTTCAGCATGTATAGTGATTGTAGTATTATTTCTACTTAAGTTTTGTGTGATATGCATACTTATATGCCAGATAAATGCAATTATTTTCTTTTTTTCGGTCCCTTGTAAATGGACATAACTGTGTTCCTTAGGGTTTATTGCGAGATTTAAAACTTGTTCTGGTTTACATTAGATTCTTTGCATGGTTTACAGTGTTTATGAAATTACTCATTGCTCTAGAAATTAGATGATGTATTATAAAATTATTTCATGAATTTTGAATGTATAGGGGTTTGCAATAATTTAATCTATAATTAGTTTAGGCAGTTAGTATTGTTTTCGTAGTTTGGTTCTAGTTCAAGACTGTCCTCAGGTGGTTGTCTCAGTCTGGCCTTGCCCATGGAATAACCTTATTGAGAACCCCCGACCAATGTTCCTTGTTCTTTGATACCACAGTTGTGGACTCTCTCTAAGTGTGATATTCACAACTTAACTTTGTTTACTACAAAATCTGTTACCCCACATTCATTCTGATAGTTATATGGTTTTTAGCTAGTGGTTCATCATTACATAGGTACTAACTCATGTAGTATTTTATTTTCCCATTACATTCCTATTATTTTTCTTTGAAAGAAGTTCTATGTATATATTATCAGAAGTAGAAATATGATAGTTTCCACACTTGTACTTACTTGACTCTGTTCTCGGAGAGGCATAGTCATTCCTTAACACATAGAGTCATAGTGTTTATTCACAATTCGTAACTTCTATTCATAAAACGAATTTACATTTATATTTTCTTTTTGTTTCACACAACATATTAATATTTCGATCACAAGCACATTTATATTCTTGTAGCCATATCGATTCAATTTTTATAAAGGGAAAACAATTCAATAATACAATTATACACAGAGTTGTTGATACTTCAACTAGCATTCTAGTACAAATACTTATCTGCTTAATCAGGCATACTAGGAATTCACATGGTAACCACACCACCAAACCTTGAGAAATATGGTTACATCATTTTCTCTCCCTCAAGCTTCTTTGTACCACAAAAGTTCTTTATTAGTAACCCTATAGGGTTAGTTCTCAGGCAAAAAAACCCCACTAGGTCTAGCCTGGAACTTGCATTAGTATTCGTTCTACTTAAGTTATGTTAGTAAACCAACTCACAAAAAGATAAAAAGATAGATCAACACCTTAGAATTTAGCCTCTTTGAGGGGGCAACCTCCTTTACATTACACAAATGAACAATTCTTCAATGATTCAAATGACAAAACCTCCTTTCTATATGTAGGAGTCTAAGGGGACACAATATAACCAAGCTGACCTAAAAATAATAATACAAAGGCACAAAAATAATAATAATTGGAATCTATGGGGCACAATAATAACAATATGGGGACAATAGGGGAACAACAATAACAATAAGGGATACAATGACAATAGTAATGGGGGAATCACTAGTATTATAGGGACCTAACATTCCCCTCTCCTTCAAAAAAAGTGTTGTCCTCAATGCTTGAGTAGTTATGGGTGCTTATGTATAAAATTCTCTTCCTCCCATGTGGAATCTTCAACGGGTAAGTTCTTCCACTTGATGAGATACTTTGAAATTGATCGATTTCGTAGCTGTCGAGTTCTTGTTTCTTTGACTGCTTCATGTTCCAATATGATTTTTCCTTCCTCATCAAATTCTGGAAATATTGTTTGAATTGGAATCTTGTCACCTATAACCTTCTTCAAGCATGAAACATGGAAAACTGGGTGCACTCGGGAAGCTACAGGAAGTTCCAATTTGTATGCCATAGCACCCATCTTTTGCAACACCTTGTATGGACCATAATACTTTGGTGATAATTTATTATCCTTCTTAGCTTTCTTGAGGGACATTTGTTTATATGATTGTAGGTGTAGGAATACCCAATCACCTACATCAAAACTTATTTCGCTGCAATGATGATCTGCCTTCTATTTCATTCTATTTTGTGCTAACGTAAGGTTATCCTTTAAGAGTTGAAGAAGTTGCTATTGATGCTTGATGTGATCTTCCATTGATTGAACCTTAGATTTTTATCTTAAATATGATGTGATGGATGGTGGATGATATCCATAAAGTTCCATAAATGAGGTAATTGTTTGTTGTAGTATGGAAGGAAGTGTTATACCACCATTCAGCCAGAGGCAACCATTTGACCCATTGTGTCTATTTATCATATACAAAGCAACGAAGATATCCTTCCAAGCATTTGTTTACTATCTCAGTTTGCCAATCAGATTGAGGATGATAAGATGAGATATAAGCTAATTGAGTCCCAAGACAAGAAAATAATTTTGTCCAAAAATTTCCAGTGAAAAAGGGATCTCTGTGGCTTACAATAATCTTTGGGTTTCCATGTAGCTTTTGAATTGTTTCCATAAATGCAGTAGAAACTATACTTGCTTTAAATGGATGAGATAATGCAAAAAAGTGTGCACACTTGGTGAGTCTGTCAACTACCACCATGATAACACTCTTTCCTTTGGACTTGGGTAAACCTGTGATAAAATCCATTGAAA
This sequence comes from Pinus taeda, assembly GCA_000404065.3. Classification (NCBI taxonomy): domain Eukaryota; kingdom Viridiplantae; phylum Streptophyta; class Pinopsida; order Pinales; family Pinaceae; genus Pinus; species Pinus taeda. The sequence continues at coordinate 75,978 of APFE031099683.1, forward strand.
CCTCCTCCCAACATTGGCTTGGAATGGATAAGGGTTGTAATAGTCATGGGATCTTAACCGTTTCAACTTTGTTTTGTCGGCAAACCAAACATTCCGCCAATAACTTTTGAATATCCGATTTAAGGCCATCCCAAAAAAACCTTATTAACCCTATGGTAGGTTTTTAGAAATCCTGAGTGACCTCCTAAGGGAGACGCGTGTAATTCCATAAGATTCTTTTGTTTGAGTTGGGAATTCTTACATAGGTATAACCGATCCTTGTACCACAACGAATCATTTTTCCAGCTAAATGTATCAGATGTACTGGGATCTTGTTGTATCATTTGAATGAGTGCCCACACTTCCTTTTCATTCTTCCATTCATCCCTTGCTTCGCTTATCCAATCTAGCTGGATAATAGAAATGGCACAAAGAAATGCTTCCACATCCTCATCCTTTCTTGAGAGTGCATTTGCCACAACATTTTCTTCCCTTTTTTGTAGATGATTTCAAAGTCATAGCCCAAAATATTTGTGACCCATTTTTGCTGCTCTTCTGAAGATAATCTTTGTTCCAAAAAGTATTTTAAGGCTATCATAGTATGTTTTTACCTTGAAGTGTCTTCCCATTAGGTAGGGTCGCCATTTTGTAAGTGCATGTAGTATTTCCAGCATTTCCTTCTCATAAATAGCTTTGTGTAAATACTTTCCTTTGATTGGATGACTTTTGAAAGCAATGGGTGTTTGTTCTTACATTAAAAGAACACCAATTCCATTTCCTGAGGCATCACATTCCACAATAAATGTTTTTGTGAAGTCTGGTGTAGCTATGACTGATGCTTGGCACATTTCCTCTTCAAGATGTTCAAAGGCCTTCGTTCCTTCATGAGTCCATGAGAATGCATCTTTCTTCAATAATGTTGCTAGGGGTGCTGCTATTCTCCCATAATTATTAACAAACTTGCGATAATACCCTGTCAACCCGAGAAATCCTCATAGATGCTTTATGGATGTGGGGATTTTCCATTCCTTAATGGTTTTAATTTTGATAGGGTCTACCTTAACACCTTCATGAGATACAATATGACCCAGATATTCCACTTCTTGTACTCCAAAGAAAACTGTTTATCCAGATAAAATTGTTTATCCTCCGATAGTTTGAGCACCATGTCAACACGTTGGACATGATCCTTCTAAGACTTGCTGTAGATTAGTATATCATCAAAAAATACTAACACAAATTTTCTAAGGAAGGGTTTGAAAATGGAATTCATCAAACCTTGAAATGTAGAAGGTGCTTTAGTAAGGCCAAAAGGCATGACCAAAAATTCATAATGACCCTCATGAGTTCTAAATGTTGTTTTTGGAATGTCTTCAATCTTCATTGATTTGATGATATCTTGAACGAAGATCCAACTTGGTCAAGTAAATTGATCCATGCAATTCATCCAATAATTCATTAATGATAGGAATGGGAAATTTATCTTTAATAGTGAGCTTGTTGAGCTCCCTATAATATGGACACATGCACCATGATCCATCCTTCTTGTGAACTAGTATTACTCGAGCAGAGAAAGAACTTTGACTAGGTTGAATTATACCAGCCTCTAGCATTTCTGCAACCATACATTCAATTTCACTCTTTTGGGCATAGGGATATCTGTACGACCTGATGTTTGGAGGACATTTCTTGGAATCAAATGAATAGCATCATCATGATCACGAATAGGTGGGAGACCTTTAGGAGTCTCAAATACCTTGGAATGATTATCAAAGACTTTTTGGAGATCTAGAGAAATAAATGATATCAATGTGGGAACCTCTAATGAACATAATTGTGCAATTACACCTCGTTGTTCCTTCTTTAGAAGCTTTGTCATACCATTAGAGCTGATTATCTTTCCCAATTTCCCCGCAATACCCATTAATTCAACTTCCTTCCCTTCAGAAGAAAATTTCATGAAAAGTTCTTAAAAATTAAAAACTATTATACCCAAGGACTGTAGCCATTAGACTCCTAGTACAACATCAACACCACCCATTCGAATGGAAAGCATTGGGCTATTCAATGCACATTCTCCCATGGATAGCTTGATATTATGGCACTTTCCTGAGCAATTTATGGTTCTTCCACTTGCAACCATCACTTGACACTCTGGTGCTAGATATAGGAAGAAATTCAATTCTTTGGCTATCTTATAATGAATAAAATTATGGGTACTTCCCGAATCAACCAACACTATTACCTTTTTGTTCTTGATATGCCCTTCTATCTTGATATTTTGAGGAGTGGTAATTTTGGCCAATGCATTACAAGATATGGTTGGATTCATTTCTTCTTTTTCTAGGGTTTGTTCCTGGTGTATACCTTCTTCTTTTGGCATTTCTTGTTCCTTTTCTTCCTCCTCTCCACAATCTATGTAAACTAATTTCTTCTCGGCACACTTATGACCTTTAGTGTATTGGCTATCACAATTATAACAAAGCCATTTTTCTATTTTTTCTTCCAATTATTGTGGTGTCAACCTTGTAGGTTGTGGATGGATAGGGGCAACAAGACTTTCATCTTTATGATTGTGAGTGGTAGGCTTCCTTGTTGCCATAATTTTGCTTTCCATTTTTCTTGCCAACCTGAATGACTTCTCTAATGAATCTGGTTCCCAAAGGTGAACCTCATGTTGGATGTTATCTTTTAAATTCCCTATAAACATATCAATCCTATGCTCCTTTGGAATATCTTTTACCCTTATATTCAATTTTTTGAAAACCTCAATGTGCTCCTCATTGAACCCTTTTGTTTGAGATTTATCAATTGGCTAAAAAAATATTTCTTTTTGTATCCTCATAATGTGCTATCATTTCATCCGTAAAAGTAGCCCAAGTGACAATTTGTTTACGAGGGCAAAGACATCAATACCATACAAACTGATTTGGTTCCAAATATAAAGTTGCATTGCGTACCTTTTGTGTGTTTTTCACATTATGGAGATCAAAAAATTGCTCCACCTATAGTATCCATGTTCCCGGATCCTTTCCACCAAACTTCCTCATATCGATCTTTGGAACATGGTGGTTCTTCGATCCAACATTAGAGTCTATGAAATCATGATTAACATTTATTTTGTTCTCATCATGAGTTTGCTTTACTACCCTTTGGCCATTAGTAAGCATTTCTTGTAGAAACTTTGTCAAATTTCTCTTCAAATCTGTCTTCAAATTGTCCATCTTCGTTTCCACGCCATCCATCTTAGCTTCCACACCATCCATCTTAGCTTCTACATCTTTCTTTAAACCATCTATCTTAGCTTCCATGTCATTCATCTTAGCTTCTACACCTTTTTTTAAACCATCCATCTTAGCTTCCACACAGTTTTTTACACCATCCATCTTAACTACGTTTTTCTTTAAATCATCCATCATAGCTTCCATTACTTTTTGTGTGAGTGACATTTGTTGTACCTAGGCTTGTAATTTTGATATATCATGTCACATTTCTTCCTCTTCTTCACGAGTCATGCTAGAGCTTTCAGGTTGCTTACTAGGTGTTTCCATTTTCTTTCTTCAAGGCATGAATTACCGATAATAATGCTTTACTATGCCCTTTGAATTCCTTCAAACTAATTTTTCAAACCAAGCTTATGCAAAAATTGAAAAGAAAACTACACACCTTTTTTTTTCACTTTGTAGGAGCCTAATATTGAATCTAATGTATTTCTGTAATTTTAACTCTTCCAATTCTGAAATAGCGACCTGCCGTAGCCCTTTGTGTCCTCTTTCCAATGCCACCAGTCTGATTGAAATTGGATTCTCTAAGAAAAATTTATGCACAATCTCTCAAGATGACTTGATTATATACCTTTTTAGAAGAGCGAACATGTATGAAGTGCCACGTGTCACTTTTTTGACCCTTGGATCTGAAAAATATATACTAGCACAACCATATTTGTCAGGATAAATAGGTTGATATATGCTGATAGACATATATCAAGGATATATATCAACCACATTTTCCAATGTGGTTGATATACATCGATATGCCAACTCATTATTAATAACTATATAAATATTAA
>APFE031099684.1:0-12818 GCA_000404065.3 Pinus taeda
ACAAGATATGGTCGGATTCATTTGTTCTTCATCTAGGCTTTGTTCCTAGAGTATATCCTCTTCTTTTGACCTTTCTTGCTCTTTTTCTTCTTCCTCTTCACAATCTATGTAGAATAATTTCTTCTCAGTACACTTATGACTTTTAGTGTATTTTCTATCACAACTGTAACAAAGCCCTTTTGCTCTTTTTTCTTCCAATTGTTGTGGTGTCAACCTTATAGGTTGTGGAAGACTAGCAGCAACAACACTTCCGTCTTTATAGATGTGAGTGGTATGCTCCCTAGTTGCCATAATTTTGCTTTCCATTTTTCTTGCTAACCTGAATGCCTACTCTAATGAATCAGGTTCCCAAAGGAAAACATCATCTTGGATATTATCCTTTAAAGACCCTATGAACACATCATTCCTATGCTCCTTTGAAATATCTTTTACCCTTATGTTCAATTTTTGGAACTCCTCAATGTGCTCCATTATTGAACCCTTTTGTTTGAGACTTATCAATTGGCTAAAAAAAGTGTTTCTTTTTGTATCCTCATAATGTGCTATGAATTCTTCCATAAAAATTTCCCAAGTGATAAATTGTTTACGAGAGCAAAGCCATTGATACCATACAAACTGATTTGGTTCCAAATATAAAGTTGCAATACGTACCTTTTGTGTGTTTTGCACATTATTGAGATCGAAAATTTGCTCCATTTGTAATATTCATGTTGCAGGATCCTTGCCATCAAACTTCCTCATATCGATTTTTGGAATATGGTGGGTCTTCGATCCAACATTAGGGTCCATGGAATCATGATTAACATTTCTTTTGTTCTCATCATGAGTTTCCTTTACTACCCTTTCACCATTAGTGACCATTTCTTGTAGCAACTTATTCATATTTATATTCAATTCTTCCATCTTATCATTCATGCCATCCATTTTAGCATCCATGCCATTCATCTTAGCTTCCATTCCATCCATCTTAGCTTCTATGCCTTTCTTTAAACAATCCATTTTAGCTTCTACATCTTTCTTTGAACCATCCATCTTAGATCCCATTACTTTTTGTGCAAGTGACACTTGTTGCACTTGGTCTCGTAATTTTGATATATCATGTTGCATTTCTTCCTCTTCTTCATGAGTCATGCTAGAGCTTTTAGGTTGCTTATTATGTGTTTGCATTTTCTTTCCTTGGGGCATCAATTACCGATAATAATGCTTTACTATGCCCTTTGAATTCCTTCAAACTAATTTTTCAAACCAAGCTTATCCAAAAAATTTAAAAATAACTACACACCTTTTTCACTTTGTAGGAGCTTGATATTGAATCTGATGTATCTCTGTAATTTCGGATCATCCAGTTCTGAAATTGTGACCTATAGTAGCCCTCTGCGTCCTCTTTCCAATGCCACCAGTCTAATCCCAATTGGATTCTCCAAGGAAGAGTTATGCACAATATCCCAAGATGACTAGATTATAGACCTTTCCAGAAGAGCGAACTTGTATGAAGTTCCACGTGTCATTGTTTCAACCTTTGGCTCTCAAAAATATATAAAAGAAACAACAGTCTGTCATCTTTCTGTACCTTCTTACAAAATTTCAATCTAATACTCAAAGAGAAGGTTATGACGATTTTCCCCAGGTCACCTATTTGGAATGTAATTCAGGAGTCTACAAAAAATCCAACTTCCTCAGATCATATCTCCGCAAATACAACACGAATAGCTCTAAAATTCAGACCCATGGTTTAGTGTGATTTCATCTCAAATGGGTTTTTTTTTTCGCTCTTGAAACATCGCAAAAAAAAAGTTATAGTGCAAATTCCATGATGACCTATTTGGAGCAGCGAAACCCTAGAATCTAAAGCTCTAATACCAAATGTTATGAAACCAGCTCACAAAAAGATAAAAAAGATAGATGAATGCCTTAAAAATAAGCCTCTTCGAGGGGGCAACCTCCTTTACATTACACAAATGAACAATTCTTGGATGATTCAAATGAAAAAACCTCCTTTCTATATATAGGACTCTAAGGAGTCACAATATAACTCAGTCGACCTAACAATAATAATATAAAGCCACAAAAATAACAACAGAGGGATTCTATAGGGCACAGTAATATAAATATGGGGACAATAGGGGCACAACAATATTAATAAGGGATACAACTACAATAGTAATGGGGTAATCACTAGTATTATAGGGACCTAACAACCTGACCATGAGGTGGAATCATTGTTTGATGGGTTGATGTGGATGACCTCTAGAAGACCTGGATGGTTTTGAATTGATGTGTTCTATGAGATTGGACATTCATGCTTGGAATATATCATGGAGGTGAATGGTTGAACAAAGATTTGGTTCAGCCATTCTACGGTCGGGTGGAACGTGGAAGTCCCATCCCGGGTTTGGATTTTGCATCATTAATATGAGGTTATTTCTCCCTGTATTTCTATGATTATTATACTAGTTTATATGTGGATCATATGGTTATGATTTCATTGGTTTTTTGTTGCTATTACGCTATTTATAAATGTGTTTTATTGCAGTAGCTATATATGACTCTCATCATGTTTTTACTTGTAAATGAATGAATAATGTATCTATGACCTAATGGATGAAATGGTAGTCAATGTGTTGAGGCATCAATTTCTCTTAGCGATTCTCAGCCAAGTATGAGATCCCTATGCTCAGATCTGTTATTTACACCTATAGATTACATATTTATGATATGTTTGATGAAATTATTGTCATGGCTAATAGGGGTCTAGTTAAGGTCTTATTCAAGTAATTTATTTTACATTGTTATTTCCCTATTATCTTATTGTTCTGAATATGTCATTCCATTCTCGGCAGTGACCTAGGATCTTGGCTTGAAAAAGTGGCTCAAATCCTGAGGATGATGGTACAACACTATGCAAAAAAATCCATGGACGCGAGCTTGTAGGCCTGTGAGAGCATCTAGAGATATCTAGACATTGGCATGCCCATAGCATGAGAGCATCCAGAGGTACCTAGACGATGACATGCCTATAGCATGAGAGCATCCAGAGGTCAAGTGGTCCAGAAGCTCAGTGGGACCTAGGGGCCGGTTGGCATAAAGGTTGGATTGGTTCCTGAGGGTCCTAATACTGATGTTGAATGCCTGTATGGTGCATTTCTATCAGTTCCACTTATTGAATGTGACTTAGAACGTTGAATCATATCATAGTGGCCTATCATTGCATGTTTACCCTGGCTGGCCGGTTACTTGGGTAGCTGTGGGAGGAGGATGTTACAAAAGGGTTGAGAGACTCTTGCACCACTTCGAAGCTACCAAAGATGCTAAATTTTTTTAAATGACTCCATTTACTATAGATACAAAATAAAACAGTATTCACATATTCATCTGCGCATCTCGAAGATTTATAAGGTTTAATACATACACCGATAGGTAAAGACAAATAATTAAAAATAGTTTTTCAAGACAACCAAGGGATAAACCCCTCCCACAAAGATAAGCCACTGATATCTTCGGTCCTGAGTCTAAATAAACCTATAATTCCATAGAGGAGCTAAGCAACTAATAAATTCCTAAGCTAGGGAAGAAGAAAAGAATGCCTCAAGTGGGCCCTCAAAATATTGGCCCCCTTCGTCATAAGATTAAAAAAGAAAACACAGATAGAGCCCACTCCCTTTTATAACTTAAATAAAACAAGACCTGGGCAGCCCAAAAATTTTCCAAACAAGAGTCAAACCAAAAAATTAACTAGAGAAAACTATCAACAATGAGACTAGATGACCATCCAAATCCCAAACATTAGAGTTCTAGACAGAGCCAAGGAGATTCAAGGAAGGTAAGGAGAGAGAAAGCCCTGAGACAACATACCCATGAATCTACATGCACAAAAGGAAAGTTTGACCCATAGGTGATGTTGTCAATGACTTGTCCCAAATCCAAACTCCATTAGCATTGCACGATTGTAACTGGCCCAACCACTAATAACTGCGATACATGCAAATCGGCCCATTGACCCTCGTTGCGAAGAGGAGTGGGTATAAAAACTAGTCCTCTTAGATGACAAAACACAACTTGGTCCTCCAACAAAAATGCTTCCAATACAATCCCCACTGAGCTCATATTTCTATTATTCATCCCCATCAAGGATTTTTTATAATTAATGTTAATTTAAATAAATTTATATAATTTAGTTAGTTTTTATGACTTTTTAAATTTTAGCAATTTGAGATATATCATGAAGTAATTGTTTTGTTGCTTATTATAGATTGATGCATATCAACATTTACCAACCACTTAATTTACACCTAGTTTAACTAATACACAAAACTGTAGCATTTCTCCAGTGACTTTTGCCTAAAATCTGTAGAAGTTTTTAGAAATCATAAGTTTAAGTTTTTGAATTTACAATGTTCATGTGTCTCAATGGTTTTCAGGTTGTTGAATCCATTTATCAATCCAAAAATGCATTTTAAACAATAGCAAATCAAAATTCCGTAGAAATTGTATTGCTGGATTTTAACCAAAAAAGTCATTTTGTCTATTAGTTAAACTATGCCTTTAATTTATATGGCTACACTAGTATTAATCATTAATTAGCCACAAAATATACACAAATTATGACATGATTGTTGAAACTATATCCATAAATGAAAACATCAATATTAGAAACTAAATAATGATAAACACTTTTCGACACATAAAATTATATTTTCAAAAAAATTGAATAACAATTCTAACTTATTTATTAATTAAAATTTTAAAATATATATTTTTTAATATATTAGAAATTATATATTTAAATTTAAATTTAATATTTACAATGGAAACTAGTAAAAATCAATTATTATATTCTTAATTTTTACCCACAATAATAAATAATAACACCACCCTAACTTTAATAGTGATTTATCCAATTCAATAAAAAATTTCCTAATAATACTAAATTAAATTTCATTGAACAACTTGCATTGAAGTTTATATATATATATATATGAAGTTGACATTGATATTGTATGCTTTTTTGTTTTGTTTTAATTCTAATTATTTTATGTTTTTTTAATCAAATGATGTCATTTTTCATAATGGTTAATTTTGTTGTTATTTATTAATAAACCATTAATTTTTATGGTTTGAAATCTATTTTTATACCTAAATAAATTTAAAACCGTATAAAACTTTGAAATACTTAGAACTTATTTTTAAAAACTTTTTAACTTAAAAATAAATCATTTAAACTACAGTGTTTTAAGTTATTTTAAAATAAGTAAATAATATATCCACCCATGAGAAGTAGAAAAATTGATTTCTGTTGGGTTTAGTCATTAGGTCAGCAAGTCAAATCTACGAGAGAGGTTGAGAAAAAATTCTGAGAGTTATGACGTGCGTGGAGGAGGTAAATTATGTTGTTTTGATTAATGGCTATCCCACCCCTTTTTTTAAAGCTGCCAGGGGGCTTAGACAAGGTTGCTCCTTGTCTCCTCTCCTTTTCATTCTGATTATGGATTCTCTTAGCCTACATATCAAGAAGGCGGTTCAAATAAATTCCTATCGGCCTCTTCCTATATGCAGAGGGATACACATATCCCACAACGTTTTTGTCGACAACATCCTAATATCTGCAATCCTGTGCAGAGCAACTTGGATGTGTTTACATTATATATTGGAAAGATTTCAAGCCGCTACTGATATGATGGTAAATGAAGGGAAATCCTCCTTCCATGTGGAGGATATAAATGGGAATTTGATCCAATTTCTCACTCGGTTCTTTAACATCCAAGCCATCCCTCTCAGGAACGGTATTAAGTATTTGGGATTCAATCTGAAAGCAGTGGGGTGCCGGGTAGTGGATTGGACCTAGATTTCTGATCGATTCTATAAGAAAATGGCAGCATGGGAGTATTTGTGTTTAACAAAAGGTGGACGCATGATCCTGACACAGTCAGTTCTCGTCCAAACAATGGTCTATTGGGCACACCTATTCTACATTCCATCCACTATAATCAAAAACTTGAACATGATGATTGTAAATTTTATTTGGGGATGTGACAAGGATCAATACAAATTTCATCTAACAAAATTATCTGCGCTAGCGCGACCAAAGAAAATGGGAGGATGGGGCATTTTAGATATAGCCCACTTCAAAAAAGAACTACTATGCAAATCTATGTGGAGGGCAATTATGGGGGATTCATTATGGAGTTCGACCATCCACGCAAAATATATGAACAACAGGGATATATCTTTTTGGATGAAGGAAAATTACATTGGATCCCCTTTTGGATCTATCATATGGAGAGGCTTCAGGAAACTGGAGCCATTTTTTAGACATAATCTTATTTGGAAATTCCAAATGGGAGCAAAAATAATGATTAGCGGGGATGAATTTGCTGGCGGGGCAGGTAAAATTCAGGTCTCCCCAAATCTGATGAGAGTTTTACACAACCGAGGGATCTTCTTCTGGGCCAGCGCCATTCAAAATTGGGAAGGAGCTATCCCCATTTGGAAAACATCAAATGAACTACAACTCCAACAGGATATGGAGGTACAATGGAATTATATTGTAACAAGGCTGCGCGGACATCGTATTTATCGCTCCGAGGATAAAGATTATTTTATATGGAAGGGATTGGATGGATCTGCGACTCTGAAGGTAAAACATATATCTCTGCAGCTCATAAATTCTGAGGTTGACAATTCTAGAGAGATATTCCCCCCTATATTTTGGAAATCGGGGTGCCCTACAAAGATCATCATCTTTGCGTGGTTGGTATTCCACAATAGGAACCTCACATGGTAAAATCTACGAAAACATAATTGGCACGGGCCTGCCATCTGTCCTTTGTGCATGGAAATATATAATCTACATATTTTTTTCACCTGCCCTTAGGTGTTGTCCATATGGCAGAATATTGCAACTCAATTCGGTTTCGCCCACTTTTCTTTCTCTTCAGTTACTGAAGCCTTCAAGAAATGGAGCAACATGAACAAAGAACGAAGAGCCATCCTCTTATTGGCCATTTGGGCCATATGGAAGTGGCGAAATGGCAGGTTATTCAGTTCAAAGAAGGAATCAAATGCTTCTGTGGTTTCTTCTATTATATCACTTTACAACTCCCTTGAATTGGATGGAAAGAATAGGATCACTTATGGAAGGAGTCTATCGTCAAAAACAAAGAGAATTAGAAATGGAAGAGATCCCCAAAGATTGTTGTCCATGAACCCCCCATGCGCTTTCTTCAATGGTGCAACCCAACAAGGAATATGTGCATGTGGCATATACATCAGAACTGCAAAGGATCAGGCCATTGAAATCAACTGGAATGCAGGTTCTAGATCAAACAATAAAGTTGAAGCGGTGGCATTAACGGGACTCCTTTCCTTCTACAACTTTCTTAATATTCCAAATTTGAAAATCTATGGAGGTTCAAGGATAATCATTGATCATGTATTTCGAAAGCACTATATAAAAAACTTTCATCTTCTTGGATGGTTGGACATGATTGCAATGTTGTGGAATAGCAGGTGGGACTATTCCATTTCCCACATTGATAGGAACCAAAACAAAAAAGCGGATACACTATCTAAAATGGGCCTTACAACTCCCCAAGGCATATGGAGGGTGCAGATTAGAACGGACAACCATTGCTTCCAGGTCCGGGATTTTTGTTTTCCGGGTATATGATTCTCAAATGGTAAATTTCTGGTATGTTTTTTCTTTTTCCCATACATTTGGCTTAACTCACTGTTAAGGTATGCACACGTCAATTTTTTGTAAGTCTTGAAAGTCCTTTTGATTTCTATACTTTGTCCCCAAGAACTAAGTCAATTTTTTGTAAGTCTTGAAAGTCCTTTTGATTTCTATACTTTGTCCCCAAGAACTAAGGTATGCGCATGTCAAATTTTTGTAAGTCTTGAAAGTCCTTTTGATTTCTATACTCTGTCCCCAAGAACTATTTCTGGTATACAACTTGTATATGGACAATTATAGTTTGTCAACTATAAAGAATGTGGCATATACTCGTCAGTTATATACCTTCGGCAATATATCCGAGATAATGTTTATGTATATACCTCCAAATGAATACAATATATATAGTTTTTTTTTCGTACTAACAGAAAAAGAAAAAAATAAATAAATAAATAAATCCTAACATCCAGATTTATGAATATATTATTTTTACATCCAACGATTAAAACTCATTTTTCTGTCCAAAATAAACCTGCACTCAGCTAATTTTAAAAAAAAATAACATATCCCACTGTAATTAATAATTCACAAACAACATATCCCTCTGTAATTAATAATTCATAAATAAAAACTAAAAGTGTTGGAACTACTACACCTACATGCAGACTCTCAGTTATAGCATGCAACTACATGCAACTACATGCAACTGCATGCAGACTCTCAGTTAAAGCATGCAACTACATGCAACTACTACAGATCTACATGCGGACTCTTAGTTAGAGCATGGGATTGCATGCAAGATTCTTTTTGCATGACTTACTCCTTGATTTGCTCCTTCTTTAACTCCGCAACTGACTAGTTATCTCCGGAACTTGTTGTAGGTGTTGAGTCTTCTCATTGATCACCACTATAGTTCATTACCTTGGGATCTTCACCCACTATAGTTCATTACCTTGGGATCTTCACCCAGTAATGCTATATAATGAGCATTGTAACATATTTTCTAATGAATCATTCTTTTCTTCTTTCAATTTTCTTTTAATGTTTTTGCTCTGCAAAGCTGTGTGTTGAACCTTTACTAGCTAGATTCATCTGTGCAGGTTTTCTAACACATTTACAATTTTGATACCCATCTATGATTTATGTAGCGGTTCACCGTTCCTATTCGCAGAGGCAAGTGCAAAGCACACGCAGAATTACAATTTCATTATGTCGGAAGTCTGTCATGCGACCATGTGCTCTCCAGGATTTGAGATGCCTATTCCTGTTAAGTCCGTGGACGGGCAAACAACAATTTTGGGAATATATAGAGGGTTCATGATGAACAATCCCACAGTGGTCGCCATTACTATGTGTTGAATAATAAGGTTGACTTTGCGTCTGCTAGTGGGGTGTATGATATCATGGTGTTGTCCCTGGGAGTGGGAGCAATTGATTGTCCATAAAAAAGCGGGGAATAGTGGAATGGGAAACGCCGATTATGAATATTATGAGTGAAGAAATTTCAGATATTGTGGATCATGCAGTCAGCGTGGCTTTTGGCGACAGAAAGCAATGCATGTATGTTTATCAATCACCGTATGCATGCATGGCGTCGAACTCCATTTATATGTTATCATTTTAAGCTTTGCGTTGTCCCTGGGAGCGGAGCAATTGATTGTCCATAAAAAAGCGGGGAATAGTGGAATGGGCAAGGCCGATTATGAATATTGTGAGTGAAGAAATCTCAGATATTGTGGATCATGCAGTCAGCGTGGCTTTTGGCGACAGAAAGAAACGCATGTATGTCTATCAATGACCGTATGCATGGATGGCGTCGAATTCCATTTATATGTTATCATTTTAAGCTTTGCGGCATCGAATTCCATCTATACATCATTATTTTCTGTCAATTTGATCGCAGGTTTATTTCTTGGTACGGTGTTCATGTCATCCTACGTTGTAGGAGGATGATGTTAATGTTGATTTCTTGGATTAGTTCAATGGAAAAAAGAGGAGAGACGAGATTTTAGTATGGTGTACATTTTTCAACATCTTTCACTAGACAAATTGGAGCTACATGTATGTAATACTTTCCATTCTCATTCAATATTTTCGCCACAATGGTTGCCTGAATTTGCGAATCTAGTTTAATAATTGAATTATTTTGTAATTTAATCAGTTTTGAGGTACTTATACTATTTTGTATTATTCTCTATCTTTCTTTAATTAAATTTTTATTAGTTTCATGCTAGTTTAATTAATCCATCACATTTAACTGCCTTACTTCTGCTCTGGAATTAAAAGTTGTTTTTATTTCTATCAATTTAATTGGACTATTTCATTAGTTGATTGAATCCCAACACAATGTTTTCCATAAATTTATCTAGCAACTTAATTACAATTTTCACCTTGACTATTTATTACATTTAATTGTGTAAATTTCAAAACTAATTACAAGATTTGTAATATTATTAAACTATATTTCAAATTATTATTTTAATACATATACCAGCCATATCTTGCAAGACAGATATTTGTCTTTGCTTTATAGCTTGAGCGTATAAATCTTTTCGTACAAATAAACTCACTTAAGTTCGACTAAATCTCTGTGTAATACTGGAAGTTAAATCTTGTTATACATCATGGGCCTATAAATATATATAAATCTTAGTGAACAGGATTCGATATGTGAGGACCTATAATCTCTCATCCAGGAAAATGAAGCACCTGTAACCATGGTTCTCTACCCTGCAAGGACATCTTGTCACTATTATTCCTTGTTTTGATAGATAACATTTATGGATAATTCCTTCCGCATCTATGAATAGCATTTATGGATAATTTTTTTCTCACATTTGAAATGCTAAGAATTTGTTTCAAAGTCTTGTTTATAATTATTTTTCAGCAACTATGGATAACATTTATTTATACCTTTACAACTTCATTATACTTTTGTTCACACATTTCATATCAATATTCCTCTCCTCACCCATCATTAGGGAATTAAATTTTCTTTTGAGATTTAAACACAAATAACAAGAAATGTTGAATGGTTACAATTTTGAAAGACCGATTTGTTCTGGTATAATGGTGATCAATTGTAATTAGATTAGAAATACATCTTAACTGAGAAGGTATCGGTCATATGTAGAATGTTTTTGTAATTTTGTGTTTGGGGCACTTGTAATTAGATTAGAAATACATCTTAACCGAGAAGGTATCGGTCATATGTAGAATGTTTTTGTAATTTTGTGTTTGGGGCACTCTAACTTGATTTGCTCCAATGTCGAGGAAGCTATTTGCAATTTCATTTGAGAACATATAATTAATTTTTTATATTGCATTTTTCTATGTAGATTATTTGTTGGATTAAAATTCAAGTAGTGATAACTGAATTATCATTCACTGCAAATAATATGAAAATATGTAAGTATCCTAACTAGTATAAATAAAGGCAATGAAATGATATGTAATTAATTTTTTTTATGTTTTTCTTAGGAGGATGAGGTGGAGGACGAGAGGATGACGTGGAGGAGGAGGAGGATATAGGTAGTGGTTGAGGAGGCTAAGGGGGAGGAGGCACCGGAGGAGGAGGGGGTAGAAGCGAGGGAGGAAGCTGGGGAGGAAGAGGAAGAGGAGGAGGAAGAGGAAGGGGAGGAGGAGTGGGAGCTAGCAAGAGAGGAGGGTGAAGAGGTGGAGAGGGAGGAGGAGGAGGAAGAGGGGGAGGGAGAGGAGGTAGGGGGAGAGGCAAAGGGAGAGGTGAGGGAAGAGGAAAAAATAGGGAGAGGAGGTGGAAGTGGTGGAGGAATAGGGAGGCGAAGGGAGGGGAGGTGGAGGAGGTAGAGTAACTGGAGAAGCATAGAGAGGAGGAGGAGGGGAAGAGGCAGAAAATGAAAAGTGGGAAAGGCTAAGGTTTGGGGGGGGGAGGTGGGGAGGAGGAGGAGGAATAGGTTGGGGGGGAAGGAGGCAGAGGAGGAATAGGGGTTGAGGGACGAGGTAAAGGGAGAAGAGGGAGGGCAAGGAGGGGGGCAGGAGGAGAGGTGAAGGTGGAGGTGGGGAAGGAGAGGAGTCGAGGGACAAGGGTCAGAGGAGAGGTGAAGGTGGAAGTGAGGCAAGAGTGGAGGAGTAGAGGAGAGTCAGAGGTGGAGGAGGGGGAGGTGATTGTGGATGGAGGTGAGGGCAGTACAAGGAAGGAGGAGGGGGTGGTGGACGTGGAGGTTACAAGGAGGAGGTTGTGGAGTGAGGAGGAGGAGTAGGAGAATGAGGAGTGCGGTGGAAGCAAAGGTAGAGGAGGAATAGGGAAAGGGGGAGGAGGGTGACAAAGTGGAAGAGGTAGAGGGGGGTTGTAGGAGGAGGAGGGGGAGGCAGAGGAGCTAGCGGAGGAGGGGGAGGTAGGGGAGGAGGAGGTGGGGGGGTGAGTGAGGAGGATGAGGAAGGGGGGCACGTGGAGGAAGACAGGGAGAAGCGTG
This sequence comes from Pinus taeda, assembly GCA_000404065.3. Classification (NCBI taxonomy): domain Eukaryota; kingdom Viridiplantae; phylum Streptophyta; class Pinopsida; order Pinales; family Pinaceae; genus Pinus; species Pinus taeda. The sequence goes on from APFE031099684.1 coordinate 12,124, forward strand.
AGGGTGAGTTGGGGGAAGAGGTGGAAGAAGTAGAGGGGGGGTAGGATGAGGAGGAGGAGGGGGGCAAGACGAGGTGGAGGCAGCGAGAGAGGATGCGGAAATGGTAGCGGTGAATGATGGGGAGGAGGAAGAGGTTGAAGGGGAGGAGTTGGAGAGGGAAGAGGGGGAGGGGGAGGGAGAGGAGGCGAAGGAGAAGTAGGCAGCAGGGGAGGGATGGAGAGGACATGCGGTGAGAGGTAGAGGTGGAGGTTGGGAGGAGAGGTAGAGGTAGAGGCAGGGAAGGAAGGGAGGGTGAGGGGGGACAGGAGAAGGCTAAAGGGGAGGAGGCAAAGGATGTAGGTGAGGAGAAGGAGAAGGAGGAATAAGCAGAAGAGACAAAGGGGGGAGAGGTAGAGGAAGGGGTGGGGATGGATGGGTAGGCAGAGGAGGAAATAGAGGAGGAGGGGGAGGATAAGGAGGTGGAGGAGGCAGGGAAGGAGGATGAGGTGGAGGTGACGTGGGATTATGGGGAAGACATAGAGGGGGAGGAGAGGGAGGAGTGGGAGGAAAACAAATTTGAGGGGCAAGACGTGGAGGGGGAGGAGCGGGAGGAGCAGGAGCTAGAAGGGGAGGCAGAGGCATGGCATGGGGGGTGAAGGTGGGGGAGGAGAAAAAGGAAGAGGGGGATGAGGACGGGGAGGAGGAGGTCGAGGGGG
>APFE031099692.1:0-44022 GCA_000404065.3 Pinus taeda
CCCTAGTGCACAACCATCACATTCCAATTTGACATTATGTAAAGCAGGAAGTCCATCGACCATACCTTTATTTTTAAGTAGGATGAGATCTTGTAGATTGATATGTCCAAATCTCTGGTGCCAGAGATTCTCAGTTGTTGATGTTGCTGCAACCATCGCCGGTTGTGGTATGCTCCTTGCATCCAGTCTATACAAATTCCCCACGCGTACTCCTGTTGCAACTGTCTCCAATTTGCTATCCTGAATGACACATCCATTCTTGAAGAATTGTACCTGCATGTCCTGGTCTGTTATCATAGAGTCAGAGATCAAATTCTTTTTGATTCCTGGAACATATAAAACATTTTTAAGATGCTTGATATCACCACTTGGTAGTTTCACAGGAATATCTCCACAACCTTTGATCTCATACCCACTGTCATCACCCAAATAAATTTTGGATCCACATGCAGATTCTTCAAGAAACTCAAAATATTCTTTCTTACCAGTCATGTGCGAGGATGCGCCTGAATCGACATACCATGTATTGTCATCATCTCCTCTTGATGCAGATAGTGCACAGTCGACTGCAAATAGCCTAAGATCATAGCTGTGATCTTCATCTTCTTCAGCTTCAGCAAAACAACCTTGATGTTTCTTCTGTTTTCTTCTCCTTTCATCGGCTTGCTTCTTGTAACACTCTTTGATCTGGTGACCAGCCTTTCCACAATAAGAACATATCTTAACATAAGTATCAGTCATACCTCTAGATGATTTCCCTTGAAAGGAGTTGGCTCCTCTCTGCTGCTGTTGCGGTTGTTGTTGCTGTTGTTGGTACTGGTGTTGTTTTCCTCTGTGTTGTCTTCTCTTCGCCATCATAGCAAGATCATTTCTCTGAGTCTTTAGATTTTGTCGTCGCTCCTCCTCCTGGAGCAGAATCGCTGTCACTTCATCAAATAAGGGGGCTTTCTCCCTCACTGACAAGGCTAAGATGAATGTCTGATATTCATCTGTCATTCTATTCAGTGTAAGTGTAACCAGGTCTGAATCTGATACCTTCTCTCCAATGGCTCCCAACTGATCTTTTAGATCCTTAACTCTGGCCATGAATCCACCAACTGATTCATTCTCGCCCATCCTTAGTGCAAACAATTTCCCTTTGAGTGCTAGAACATGATTTGAGTTCTGTGTCTCGTACAGACCCTTGATCGTATCCCAGATGTCCGCGGCCGACTTGCAGTCTCGAATATGAGGGATAATGTTGTCTTTGACAGACATCTTCAGTATTGCTTTTGCCTTTGTTTCTCTCTTATCCCAGTCCTGTTCTTGGGTTGCAGTTCCGGCTCTCTGTTCATTTCCCAAGACGATCGACCACGCGTTCGCACTCTCCGGCAAGGTTTGCATTTTGAACTTCTAGTTGGAGAAATTCGTTCCGTCGAGCTTGCCAGACTAGTGGAGGTATGATTCCAAACTGTTGTTCATTTTCGCCCAAGTGAACACTTAAAACTTCCACCACCGGGCAAGTCCGATCTGCTGCCACTGAACAGATCACGGACTTCACTTCACCACCACCGGGCAGATCCGATCTGCTACCACCGAGTGATCAAGGATCTCACTTCGCCACCACCGGGCAGATCCGATCTGCTACCACCGAGCGATCAAGGATCTCACTTCGCCACCACCGGGCAGATCTGATCTGCTACCACCGAGCGATCAAGGATCTCACTTTGCCACCACCGGGCAGATTCGATCTGCTACCACCGAGCGATCAAGGATCTCGATTCACCACCACCAGGCAAATCAAATCTGCTGCCACCGAGCAGAATTTCCACGTGCCTCCACCGGGCCTCTGCTGATCTGCAACAAAAAAAATTTGCAGATCTTCAGAGAGAAAGAGGTTGGCTCTATGGCGCTCTGAATAGCTAAAAATCTGCGCCAATTGCGGAAAACAAAAATTGGCGTACTTAATAGCCACGGATCCGCCCCAATTTTAGTGATAATTTTTCTAGCACGCTTTTCAGCCCAAAAGTAGCGCCAATTGCTCAAAATTAGCACGCTTTTCAGCCCAAAAGTAGCGCCAATGGCCCTTCTGGCACGCTTTTCAGCCCAAAAGTAGCGCCAATTGCTCAACCTTTTCTCCAGCTCAGAGATGATCAGTCATCTGAGACCCTTCACTCCAGGTGTTACTGCAGTTCCACCTGATCACACAGATACATTTACAAGCTCTCCTACCACTACAGATGTGCAACTAATGATACATCCCAAAAAAAAATAAGGCTACCTCTACCCTAAGCTCTGATACCAAGATAAAAATAATGAAACTTGAATTAATCAGAAGGAGTTGCAGCTCACAGGTGTGTACATCACCTGGAGATTGCACTCATACAAGGAGGAGACTCTCTCTCTCTCGTTCACTCAATACATTACAATGAATGAATATTACATATTAAATACATGACTGAAAAGTAGGTAGTTGAAACCATCCTCCTAAATTCTAGGAACAACTCCTAAAGTAAGAAGGTAACGTTACAACCACATAACCATTTCTTCATTATTTCTAACTTAAATACCTGTGTCTTTCTATATATATATATAAACGTCATTTTGAGCACAAATCTTAAAATAAGTTTATAATTCCAAATATTTAATTTTTTTAACACTTAATAAATCCAAAACAAAATGAAAATATATTGATTATTTATATCATTATTTATTATATTAAATATAATTTTCATCTAAATTTTAATTATAATTCTTATGATATTATATTATTACTAAAAATATCTATCATTTTCTTTTAACTATCCTATAATAAAATTAATCACATGAACCTCTTTATAATTTCAGATTCTATGTCCATCCCTATTTTGATTTTTGTTTTACATTATAAAAGTTACTTACATAGTATATGCCCATAGAGTTCTCCAACCAAAGTATACCACAACATGTGTGAGAAACATTATCTGAAAGTCTTCATTGCGTTTCTACGTTATCCTTTGATATTCCACTTTATAATTTCCTCAATTTATTTGAATTATCGGGTATCTTCGATTTTAATCTATATTTTACGTGCATCATATCTGTGAGTCTGTGAGATATTTGAGTATTTGTACCGATTTGATATTATTTTTCACTTAAAAAAAAATCACATAAGGTTTCATAACAACATCTTCTCATACTTAATAATGTTCCATAACATCTTCCCATACTTAATATTTAAAGTGAGTTAATTTTTTTTTTATTTTTTTTTCACCACCCCAACATTTCCGATATAGTTGTTTGTAGGATATAGAACATCAGCTTGCAATGATATATTACGTATTGAAATATTTTTTATAATGCTTTTTTTAGTCATAAAATTCTTATAAATTATTTTATTTAATGGGTATGTTAAAATATTTTATGTATAATTAAATTTAATAATTTTAATAGAGACAGTTATTTAAATATTTTATTTAAAAGTTAAATTTTAAATAATTTAAAAAATAAAAAGAAATTACATTTTTTCTCAAACTCACATATGAATAGATTTGTAACTAACTTATGTAGATATATAAATTTGATATAAAATATTTAGATATAAAAATTTGACATAAAAATATGTTACTTAATATGGACATTAACTTTTTTTTTATTTATGGTTGAGGGTGAAATATCTTTTTGTTATGAATAATTTTTTTTTGAATACCATTTGTAGCTCTATGTTAATCAGAAAATGAGTTACACATCTCCTTCATACTAGATTTTAATACGAGTAATTAATTTAACCAAGCGAGTACACAACAAGTGAGACTAGTAATTAGTAATGTCAAATATGTGATCATCAACAACTAGTAACAATATCAATGAACTTCACATTTGGCACTAGACATCTTAAATTGAGGAGCAACAATATCAAAAAAATTCACATTTGGCTCTAGACAACTTGAATTGAGCAACATAAATTTTTATAAAAATTGAACTTAAAACCTTTCCCACTATAAATAAAAATCATACCACTAAACCAAAAAATTACACATTTCAAATCTAAATAAAAAATTACACATCTTTATTATATTAAACTATAAAATATAACTTAACACATTTAAAATTTCTATCATATAATTACTCTAATTAAATTCCTATACCATGTTAATTTGACTTCATTATTTGAGTCTCTCGAATGATCAATTCTACTTTCTTGAATCCAATGTCTTCGAATAGCCTTCATAATAAAAAATTCTCACTACTAGTGAGGTATTTCTCTTCAAGGAAACATTCTATGATCATTTTTCGTCTTCTTATCAAATGGATTGCTCCTAAGCAATTTTAACACATAGGCCCGAGTAGGTTTTCTGTCTTCTAGTACATATTTTTCACGATTTGGATCTACATAACCATGTAAACATGACAATTTCATTTCCCCATCCCTAAGTTCTCTAAAGCATATCTAAATGTACATGGTGCCACATATTTTTCTAACGATTCTCTATACAACATTGTAATGTCGAATTCAAATGTTTTCCGTGCACTTACAACTTCCATTTCTCTTTGAAGGTCTAGTATGGTGCATCCCATTACGCCATATGTTGGGTTTTATTCCATGTTTTTTTCAATCTCTCTGTTTTATTTTGTTTAATTATAAGCGTCTAATATGTATTATTATGTTTGTTTTATTTTTGAAAGACATAAATATTTCCAAAACAAAATTATAATATTTTAAAATTTAAATGTGATTTGTTTTATTATAAATTTTAGTATTATGCTATATAAAAAATATTATTAAATCTAATATTTATATTAAATATTATTATTAAATCTAATTAATATTAAATATTATTATTAAATCTAATACTACTATCTTCCTTGGTTCATGATAAATCCCAATTAAAAAAATCTAAAATAACGTTATTGTATTGAATAATCAATCCTATCCAATGTCCTCGAATAACCTTCATAATAAGAAATCCTCACTAGTAGTGAGGTATTTCTCCTCAAGGAAAAATATTCTAGGTTGGAATTTCATTTTCGCATCGAACGGATTACTCCTCACCAATGTTAAGACATAGGCCCGTGTAGATTTTCTATTTTCTGCAGGTACATACTTTTAGCGATTTCCATCTACATAACCATGTAAATATGAAAGTTTCATTTCGCCATCCTTCATTTCTCTAAAGCATATCTAAATTTCCGTGGTGTCACATTTTTTCTAGCGATTCTCTTTACAACAATCTTATGTCGAATTCAAATGGAAACAATCTTATGTCGAATTCAAATAGTTTCCATGCAATTTACTTACAACTTCAATTTCTCTTTCAATGTCTAGTATGGTGCATATCATTACGTACACGACACGAGTGATACTATCGCAGATATTATCATATTTGGTAGTCTTGAGACCCATATTTTGAAAACTTGATTCCCAATGAAGAAGGCATCTCCAAATTGTTGGAAAATTAATTTTAATCACGGTGTTAAATAAATTGATAGCAACCATACTTGTGTGGTACATTTAGGTTGCAGATTTTTGTTTGTAGGTTGAAAGACATAAATTAAATAAAGTTCTGAGTATGAATACAAATTCTTTATTCCGAAACACATATCAAGTAATTAAGAAGAAATGAACATTTAATATAGGTTTGGTAAAAATGTATGGTCAAACATTTATTCCACAACTGTTACTTACACTACGCACTACGCAACATCTGCAAGTTCAGAAAATCATATATTTTTTACAAGTGCCCATACTTGTCTTAATACCTTGACTTTGTCATAAATTATTGTTGTTTGAGATTCTCTTTTGGATTAATCACATCAAAAAGTTTTATGGTGAATGTTTCGAGGCTACCAATGAGGTTCATCTTGAAGACCAAGGTGAAAAGACAGGTCAATCACAATGATTAAATAGTGACCAGATGCATCATGTTCCAAAATTAGTTGTTATGAGAAATTATTATTTAATAAAACTAATCTTACGGCTAGTCGACAGATTAAATCTAAAAAAAATCCACTTAAGAGTTTATAAGATAATTATATTAATATTAAATAATTAAATTATATATATTTAACATCAATGGTTAGTTATTGAAAAATAGAGTCTAGCCAAAAAGTTGTTAAAAAGAATTGATTTATATAATAATATATATAATATAATATAGAGAGGAGAGAGAGAGATAGAGGAGAGAGAGAGAGAGAGGGGTTAGAACTCAACTCTTTCTTTGTTTCCAACCATCATCAATATCATGATTTTTTATCTGTTTCTCAATTTCAATGGTCTCTCTAAGCTTCCTATGGTGGAAATGATCAATCTTCACAACAACTTCAGACCCTTCAATGCAGACATGGTGTTTAGTTTTTTGTGCGTGTTCAGCAATAACTAAGGAGCAGGGGTGACTATGCATGATGTCTGTTGCATGCTCCAGAATCCTCCGATTAATGGAGTGACTAGTTTCTTCGATATATGGAGTTGCACATGAACAATGTATTGAATAAACCCCTTTCATGTCTTTAGGGTCCAGAGGGTCCTTAACCGATCTAAGGGAGCTCCTAATAGTATTAAGGGGCTTCAAGGTGGCAGTGAAATTATACTTCTTAAGAACCCAAACAATCTTATATGTGATTCCAAGGATGAATGGAAGAAGAAAATTTGAGGAAACTTCATCATGAGACTTCTTAATTGAAGAGCATATAAGCTCTTTGAAAAGAAAGAATACCTTCATGTCTATTACATCCATTGTTTTCGAAAGCATTTAGAAGGTGTGATTTCTCATCTTCCAGGTGGTTTTCATTCGAAATCCTCAGTGCATGGGTAACAAGGGAGTTGAGAACTCTAAATTTTTGTGTTGGGAAATGGTGAGAATTGGCATGGAGATATTGTTTAATGTAAGTTTTCTTGCAAAACATCTGGTGCGATAAGGAATCATCATCCATTCTAGTGAGGAGAACATTGAGTAAAGGAAAATTGTAATCAAATTCAACTTCCATTTTGAATTTGATGGAATCAGATTGAGAAAACAGTGAGAAAGGAAAAAAATCCAATTTTTTGTGACCATGATGCCAGACAACACAAGTGTCATCAACCAACCTTTTCCAGAGTTTGGGATGAAATTGAGGAGAGGCCAAAGCTTTAGTCTCAAAATCCTCCATCAATAAGTTGGCAACCACAGGAGAGAGCATAGAACCCATGGCGACACCACATGTTTTCTCATAGAAATCACTGTAGAAGCTGAAAAAGGTAGAAGTTAGGAAAAACCCAACCAAATTGGTCGTGTCATCATAACTAATATGATTAATGACATCAGTAGCCTCATTAATGGGTATTTTTTTTGTGAATGGAAACAACGTCAAATCTAACAAGAAAATCCCCAGGGTTATGCTTGATACTTTTAAGATGATTGAAAAAGGATGCATAGTCCTTAACAAAGGAGCTAGAGTTGCCAACCAGAGGTTTAGTCTTTTGAGCTAGAAACTTGGGAAGAAGATAAGTAGACCCAACTATTGTGTTGAGAACAGGTCTAAGGGGGACCCCATCTTTATGAATCTTAGGAAGACCATAAATTCTAGGTGTTAGAGGGTAACTCTCAACAAGCTTCTTGTTGAGGGGGATGAGAGAGGGGCTAGCCTTAATAGCTTTGACGACATCATTATAAACTCTTTTAATAAGATTCTTTGAAAGTTTGTTGTAACTTCCACTATTATAAAGGTGCTCTAGCATCTCATTAACATGGTCAGCTTTATCCAAAATGACAACCACCCCACCCTTGTCAACCTTAGGAATGACAATATCAAGGTTATCTTTTAAGGATTTAAGAGTGAGAAACGCATATTTGCTAATGTTGCTCTTAGGGGGCCTTATATACCTAGGGGGGATTATATGGGGTACAAAGGGAGGTACCCAAGGGAATAATGTAATAATGGGATGGGCCATAGTAATAAATAAAGTGGTTAACCCGTATCATGGAAGGGGCCACAAGTAGTTAGTAATAATGTAATGGGCCCATGGTACTAGATAGATGGTATTGAGGGAACCATGGTATTATATGTATGAGGCCTATATAGAGGCTAGAGACTCCACATTGATGGATGTCAATGAATATTGTATGCATAAGCATATGACTTGTGGAGTGTTCTCCTTCCTTAAGGAGTGAATGCATGGTGTTTCCTTACCTTAAGGGCTTGATATTAATAAAGAAGCATTTCTATATTTAGATGTCCTTATTCTTGGGTTTATCTCCATTATTTGATATTTTTGGGTTAGATCTATAACAAGTGGTATCAGAGCTATAGCAAGTGGTATCAAAGCACTTTCTTGGGCTAAAGGGGAGAAATATTTTTTTTTTTAATTTTTGTAGGATTTCTTGGACGACGAGTTTGTAAATCAGATCTATATGTTTTGGGGCAAAATTTGCATAATCTAATTGCATATTTGGACTCTTTGCAAAAAATACTCGATTTCAAAAAAACAAAATCGGCCAAATCGGAGTCTAGATGAAGGAGATATCGTTGATCTAAAAAGCAGTGGTGTTGCAGACATTCTTTCAGGACAACGAGTTTGTGGATTAGATCTGTATGTTTTGGGGAAAAATCTACAAACTCTAATTGCAGATCTGGATTCTTTTTGAAAGAATACCCGATTCCAAAAAAATATCAGTCAAATCGGAGTCCGGATGAGGGAGATATCGTTGATTTAAAATCAACGCTTTTTTCAGAATTTTTTGTGACGGCGGGAGAGTTGCACCACAGATTTGAAATTCTAGTGTCTGGATTGAGATTTCTATCACATGGGTAGATGTAGAATGGTTGTTCCATTTCCGAAAACAGGTCATGATAGGGATTCTAAGAAATATTGACTAAACTGTGACAATTTCAAATTTTCGCTAAGTAAGTGATCTTTTTTCAAAACACCCTTCATGGCGATTCTATATTTTACAGGAAAAAATGATGGTCCTACTATTGAAGAATACATAAAAGAAATAAAGTCAGTATGGAGAAAAAAATGGAAATTTTGAGTAGTATACCAATTTCAAGTTGAAGCTTACAGATGGTGGAAATCAATTTACAACATGCAGTTGTTTGAACTTTCGGATAAAGAATTTGAAAAACTCCTTTTGGACAAATGGTGTCAGGCTAGAAAACAAGATAATGGGAAACATGTGGGGTTATTTCCTACTGGTATATCCTTATTGCAGGTTCATGGATTGATTCAGAAGGAGAAGATTGTTGTGTCTATAAATCCTAGTTGCAAGCATAATTTTATCAATGTTAATTTGGGAAAAAAATTGCAAGTTCTAGCAAAACACATTGAAAACACACAGGTAGATGATGAAGATGTTCAAGTGTATAAGGATTTGAAGATTTCTATGGATAAGTATGTGTTGCATGGTGATTTTTATACTTCATAGATGGATAATGTGGATGTTGTTTTCGGATATCCTTGGGTGGAATCTGTGGGTACTATCAATATTAATGTGTAAAAGAAATTCCTGAAGCTCTGGCATAAAAAGAAGAAAATTACATTACAGGATATTTCCATCAATAAAAAGGTAGAGTCCATGGAGGTTGAAGCAGAAGATGTTCGAGGGACTGACATATCAGATGATGAGCCTTTGATGATCGACAATCAAACACAAACAAAGGCTGAAGAAAAAAAAGTTATCGGTGTTGACACATCGGATGAGGGCTCAGTGGTTGAAGTAATATTGGAAGATAAGACACCATAGCAGGGTGAATTAAATAAAAAAACATCGTGCGTTAAAACTTCAAAATATCATCACCCACATCACCCCATAAGAAAAAAACCAACAATATGGTAACTAATTAGCCACAAGGATAACAACCCCCGCATGGCAGATAGAAAGGAGTGAAGAGCCAACTACTACACATCAACACAGAAGAGCTACCACGGTTAACTTCCATCTCAAACGATTGAGGCACTAGTGAGATGAAGGGTTCACCTTTCTCTTAGATGGCTAGATGCACATGCATGGTACCAGTGGACTACTCTTTTGAATAGATCTTATTATTTGTGTTCTTCCCATGTTTTGGGGACGAAACATGTTAAGGGGGTGGAATGTTATATACCGAGGGGGGATAATATGGGGTACAAAGGGAGGTACCCAGGGGAATAATGTAATAATGGGATGGGCCATAGTAATAAATAAGGTGTTTAACCCATATCATGTAAGGGACTACAGGTAGTTAGTAATAATGTAATGGGCCCAAGGTACTAGATAGATGTTATTGAGGGAACCATGGTAATGACCCATGGTATTGTATGTATGAGGCCTATATAGAGGCTAGAGACTCCACATTGAGGGATGTGAAAGATTATTATATGAACATGCATATGGCTTGTGGAGTGTTCTCCTTCCTCAAGGAGTGAATGTATGGTGTTGCCCTACCTTAAGGGTTTTGATCAATAAAGAAACATTTCTATATTCAGATCGTATTCTTTCTTGAGTTTATTTCTTGGGTTATTAGCATTGTCTTATATTTGCAGATCAGATCTATAACAACTTTTCGAAGAATGATGGCACAATGTTGGCTAATAATTTCCTTAATATTATCAGGAAGGCTCCTAATTCCATATTCAACATTGCAAATGATGTCCTTAGTGGGAATATTTCAAGGAGACATGGAAAAATTTAACCCTCTATTCAAAAGATCAAAAACATGACGATCCAGATCAATAGTAGAAAAATTTACAAAATTATTAAAATATGGGTAAGAATATTTATTATTATTATTAATTATTATTTCTATTATTATGAACCGAGGGAGTATTATTATTAACATCACAATAAGTATTATTAGAATTATTTTCATTAATATTGTTATTGTTAAAATTCTTAGTATTAATAGTTTCTATATTCATATGAAGAAGAGAGTAATATCATTTGATATTTTTATGGTTGTGTTGACGGTATGAAATGTACCACCAATAATCAAGGGGTCTCCCTGGTTTGAAGCCTAGATTAGACCTCACATCCTTTGGGATAGGAGCCCCATCCGATATGTGGGCCACGTGCCACCACGAATGTTTCCTCTCTTGGTTATCAAATGAGGATGTGTCAGAGTGGGGACAAGAATGACATGCCCAAACAATGAAAAACAATCAACCAAAGATTGATAAACTATAGAAAGTGGTATAAACAAGTCTCAACATCAATAAGAAGATGTATTCCATGAGAAGGATCAGTGTGCCAAAAAAAATAATACATACATAAACAATAACATGCTACAAGTGAATTTCTCGGATGTAGGTGAACAATCTGGAGGGTAGTACGAAGATGGCTTGGTGGCTTGGCGAGTGGACGCTCACCGCAGCCAGATGGAGCTGTAGGACGTAGGAGTTAATGGTTCCTACAATTACCTTTATTGTTGCATTAATGCAGCTCTCTCAGGCACGTCAGTTTGATAGCTTAACTGCAATGATGCTCGACACGGTTTTAATTTTTACTCTTCCCATCTACTCTTGTTGGCATAGCAAGGGTGACGCTTCTTGTGCTAGAGGCAGTTCAGGGCACTATCGGGTTCTGGTTCGAGGAGCTAACACTCTTCCAGGCTTTCATGCTCCTATTTATTTGTTTCACATTTTCCTCTATTGCCACTACGCTTTCCCCTCTTTGACTGTTTATTCTACTTCCCTAGCTCAATTCAACATGCCCAGAGAGCACACTAGAATGGGTTGCAGAAGAGGCAACTCTTGTGACTGGGTCCTCTGCTAGGCCTCCTCAACCATCTCAGACACTTCGTCTGAGCCTTCAGATTTCAGTTTTTACTGCTATCCTGCGACTAGAAGTGGTCGTGGAAGAGGAAGGAGGCAGTTTATGTCAAAGATGAGCTCTCAGCACTCCAGTATGCACATGGCCCGCTTCCACCTCCCTTGTAGTCTTGGCAATTCCTCCTTCATTGAATCGGTCACTGTAGAACTGAGTGAGCATGGTGGCGGTTTGGAGACAGTTGGTTCAGGAGTTCCTCAGCACCAGCAGATGGAAAACCAAAATGTTCCCTCGACGAATGTAACTTCGCAGAGACATGACATTGGGGGCTTTGCTATTCAAGATTTGCCCACTCTCGTTGGCCCAAGCGCTCCTGCAGAAGGAGAACTTGCAAGAAAAGAGGGTCAATCCATGGAGTTTGAGGCACCAGATCAGTATGGGTGCCGCATCATTGAAGAGCAGCCTCCAGCACAGCATGAAGACTGAACAGGTTTGTGTTTTACTGGTTTTTTTCAAATGCTGAAAGTGGTTGTTCAATCCTCTCAGGATACAAGGTCATCTTATGATTGTAGCTCCCAGTATTAGGTTTCTTCAAATTTTTGAGGGCTGGTTTCCCTTGCGTGGGCGACATTTCCCTGTCTGTTGGTTACTGTCTTGGCTTAGGTGGTTTACAAGTCAGATTTTGGTCACTGTCCAGACACTAAGTCTTTCATTATGGATTTCAGTTATTCCGAGTCCTGAAGCTAGTCTTTATGTAAGTCCTAGGGTCACTTTGTTAAACGTATTTTTTCAGTATGACGTTTCATGGGCTAGAACTCTCGAGGCCTTTGCCTCGCTGTAAGCATATTTTGTATCAATATATAAGTAGACCAATTAAAAGAAAAAAAACATGTTACAAATGAATTGAAAAATAGTTCACAATTGAACATTGACATGGCAGGAAATAAGTAAACACAGATGTGAAAGACAAACACACATGAAGCAACCATGAATCAGTTCATAACATATTGTGTGTATGAAAGCACACATACAAATATGGTGAAAATACTAGACAACCAATTCAATCACCATGGTAAGTGCGGGAATTAGTGCCAACCAGGAAGAACATCTTATTAATGTTGCTGCAACTTCAAGTATATATCTTATGATTGGTCAAAACCCAATAGTGGAACATGGGCTTCTCATACCATTGTCTAATGCAAAACCCTAGCCTCACTGCAACTCCACTCTCCTAGCTAGCAAGAGCTGAGTCCCTCTAGCTCTTGAGCACAAATAATCTAACTAATGATAGCCCCAACTCAGGTGCTAAAAGTCATTAGTAGTGGGGCATGAAGGCACATTTATAGAGATGAGGTGACTGTTCATCTACCGTGACCCTTAACCTCCCCTCATGGCTTTTGAAATTCCTCCTTGCTCCCTCATGCCTATTGTTTAGTACATTTTGAATTGATCCCAATACAATTGTTGATATCATGATGAAAAGATTCACACATTGATAGAAGAGAGAATGTGAGGAGAAATGATAAGTCTTGAGAAAACTAAGGGTTGGTTATTGTTGCCAAAATTGTCGTGAAACCATGAAAACCTTCAGGAATTCTTTTGTCATCGTGCCTCACTTGCATCTAGTCATGTTATGTCATTGTATTCCTAACATTTCCATTGGGTTTTAGGAGGTTGAACGGTTCCGGTTTCAATCTCGTTGAAAACATGATCACATAGATTTTGTGAAAACCTTTGCTCCGTTTTCTACGTCAACACTCTCGATTTCCTTTGCAAATTTCAATAGAGACTGACATAATGCCCAAAACGTCACATAGGTATAGTGAGAAGTCTTGACTTCTTCACATAGACCAACATTCTCATCCTTTCTCTATAATTGGAATTAATTTTCCATCACTTTTGGTCAAGCATCCGCATGCATAACAACCATCTCCTTTCATATTTCTATCGCACAAAGACACACATATATTAGTTAGGAAACAAGATGAATATATCCTAATATACAAAGAAATAACCAAAAAGAAGCATTAAAAGGGTGAGGGTTTATAGCACTAAGTTGTTGATATGCCACTGCTAGGCTCATTCTTCTTTGGTTTCATTAACACATAGATGATGTAGGTTAGTCTTTAACGGTTTTTCATGAGCATAGATATTGTTTTGCCACTCAAAATATTACTTCATGATACTATAGAAAATGGTGCTTGATAACATTCTTCCAACACATGGGTTTCACGCAACGTGAGCCAACATGACTTGATACTCTCTTCATGCAATAAAACTCCACAAATCAATTGTGTATGTTACGTTATGGTGTTTGGAACTCATAACATAAGCTTGCTATAGAATTTCTGACATGTCTAATTGTGTTAAGAGTGATATAGATTTTATTCGGGAGCCCGGAGTCCCATATTCGGTAATGATTTTGACATTTCAACTTTTAGTTTGTTGAACACCCATTTTCCTCTTCCTCCAATTGTAATTCTAAAGGGATTGAAATCATCCCCAATGGAGGAAATCTCCATCTTTGCACAACCTAGAATTCTCTAACTTTGGAGATTAATCAGAGCAGGTTTAGAGATTTTCCTTTTATTACTGCACTACTAAAATTGTTGCACGATTTGAGAAACACGAATGACAAGTCGATGAAGGTTCCTTTTTGATGTATCACTGAAATAAGGTTGAATTTGATTAAGAAAATTGTGGGCTTGATTTTGTGGTTTTCTCAATCGGTTGTGGTAGTTTATAAGATTCCCCATTGATAGAATTGGCAATGTAAATTTCCTCTCTTCTGAAGGATCTCGCGTGGTCGAACAGTCACTGAAGAGGATGGGACACACCAATTATTAGTTTCTTCAAGCACAATTTTGTGGCCTAGTGACTTGGGAGAGGTCACATTATCGTGTTGATGGAAAGTTGCACCTATTATGATCTTTGTTGGGCGCGATTTGGTGACCTAGTGACTCAGGAGAGATCACATAGTCACGTTGAGGGCAAGTCACATCTTTTGGATGCATGCTGGATTGTGACTACGTGACTTCAATGGATGTTCTGATCACCAGGGGTCACATGGTCACATACAATGGCTAGTTGCACCCCTCATTGACTTACCTAAGGGCCAGGAGGTGTGACTCTCTGACCAGTATCCATTCCACCATAATAATGTGCTTTCCATACAACTTCAAAATTTCAATTGCTGTAATAACCGCCATGTGAAACTAATTTTGAAATATTATAAAATGTAACCTTGCTTGATCATATTATCAACAATCCAGTAGTAATATCTGAGGGACATGCAACTATCAACATCAAATTTCTTGGCACTAGCGGCTATACTTAACATTTTGAAAGGCACCCTCATGTTCATGTTCTCAGTGGCGCATGAAGGTGATCATGACATTTGTTGTTTAGGGAAAATTGATGATGAGTGAATAAATTAGCCTTCTCCTTGTTTTATTTCTTCCCTTTGGCATTACATTTTTACATTGGACTATAGTAATTTGGCCTTGCTTCCCCCGAAGATTTGAGTTTAGTTGTCAACATGCTCATACGTTCATCTCTCATGCAGAGTATGATAATGCCATCACATATTGACTCGACAAACTGCATTGAATATGAGAGGTGATTTACATATGGTGGAGAGTCTTTATGTATGTCAATCGACACACCTTAATTTCCTTGGACTTGGTGGTCCTCTCTTGATGGTTAAAGGAAGGCCTGAGGTAAGACAGTCGTATTGCATACCTGGTCACACCTCCTAGTGGTTTTCCTTAGGCTCCAAAATGTGACTTCGCAACCTTTGGAAAGGGAACAATTGGGCAAATGCATCTTGATGGGAGTCTATGACATAGAACTTGCAGCAAAGAAACTATGACTTCTGGGGAATTCCTTTATTATATGTTATACATTTGACTTGGTCGCCACAATCTCATAAGAGACCAAGAAATATTTTTGAACTTGAACACCACATCCTTGGTAGGATACTTTTAATTCCCATCACTATATTCATCTTCTATAGGACGTTCAACAACAATCACATCATAAAGTTCCTTATTTGTTTTGAAATACTCAAATCCACCACTAACATCTGAAACCATTTGATTTTTCTTATGCACATTTCCCATCGATGGCTCAAGACTAAGAGTATGATTTGCTCTAAATCATTATCATATATATCTTATTTGACATACTATAATATATGGAAGATTTTTTTCAAATTTGGCGTAATATCTCTTCTTCGAGCATCCCCAACGTGAAGCATGAATGTCCATTATTTGAATCACAAAGAACGCTAAGTTCCATTTGCTTTAACCTCATATGCCTAGCTTGTGCAATGGCCCACAATAATTCATTGGAATAATTGTATGGATTTGCTGCACATGCTTTGAAGTGTGAGCTTCTTAGTTATCTTAAAGTGCTATGTTCCAATTCAAACCATAGCTTGGCATGTGATGAGAATGTTAGCATGGCCTTTATCCATTTGGACTGTGCCCTTATTGCTTCCATGAGAACAATGTTCATTACCCAACACTAAAACCTAGTGTTCTCCTTCCATTCTAAGCACATAGATGACCACTTTGCATTCGATGTGCTCATTTAGACATATGCTTGAATAATGTTTCTTTATGTTCATAAGTCCCGACACATATACAATGTCTAGCATTAGGGTCACTTATTAAAAGGTTATTTCTTTTATTTTATAGGCATTACACATAAGGTAGTTATAATCTTTCGATTGTGTCCAATGTGTGCTTTCATTTTCCCATGTCATTCATAAAGAATATGCTTTGTCCCTCTTGTGGTCACACTCCATCGCTTTTATGATGTAAATAGTAATAATTGTCTTTGTGTATGACATATAACTTTCTTTTTTATTTCATCGAAGCGCATCCCATCTCCCCTTAATTTGAATGTCCATTATACATGTCTATTTCATATAATTCAAATGCTCACTAGCATACCTTGTCAATTTTAATTGGTGTATGTGTTGACTTCACATGATTTCAGAAGAGTACGAGGTTCATGTGAAACAATTTAAACATCCCTCTCCCATTCATTGAAGAGATGTCACATTATGGAATTAATTTAATATAAGCATTTCTGTGTTTGATATGTATCCAAGGCACCTTCCCTCAATATCCTAAAGAGAAGATTAAGGAAAACCTATTAGTTTACCAAAATGATATACACATGTATATATTTTGTATGTTATAGCATGGAAATCAAAAAAATAATGGAAATAATTCACTAAAGGAACATGAATCACAAGTATTCCAAATCAAGGTGTTACAAACTTTATGGTTGTGAAAATCATGCTTCAATTTGGAGATCCATTCTAAAATATGGGCATTTTCATGGGACCATTAATTTTGGGCAACCTTGTTATTTTGTGCTCCTATGGTGATGATGTGAGTTACTTGAAGTGTTCATGATCACGCGTTTGGGGATGGGGATTAATACAACATAGTGTTGGATTATTAGTTATGTTCACCTAGGGCTTCAAAGGAACATGGAAAATGTGACAATATTCCAAACCCTAATGCACAGGTTGAGATGGGGAATCGATTATGAACATAGGGGGAAAATGAAATACAATGATTCTTACCATGTTGCCAAGCAATGTCGATGCGAATGCACCCAAAGAGGTATATGAGTTAGGTTAAATCAAGAAGGAACATCATTTTGACAATATAAGGTTTCTCCCAAACCCTAATATCATCAACCATAAGGATATCGAAATCAAAGTCATGTGCATCCACACATAGGTGCCTCTACTAATTGGAAATGTACACTATAGGAGGATATGTTTCAAGGTCACGGGGCTCTCAATGCTCCGTGAAGCAACACACCCTCAAACCTTAATGCAATCATAACGTTTCTAGCTGAGATAAATCATGATGCGTGGATGCAATGCATGAAGTGTGATTGGTCACATCAACAAGGTTTGATAAGCAGGGCTCCAAGAAAAGTAACCAGTTGAAAACCTTATGAAAACCATAATAGCCTACTATCTAGGGTGAGTAGAAGGGGGGGACCCAAAATTTTGGACATGCCCAAAAATTTTGGGTGTTGTTTTAGTAGCTACAACAATTCGTGAATCACTCGTAGAGTCTAGCATCTCCGCCAAGATCCCTATCATAGTTTGAGCCTTGATAATGATGCAAATGAGTATTGAACAATCCCCATGGGTAGCTCCTGCATTATCTTGACCTTTACAAATATTCCTTTCCCTTGTGTCTCAGTGATTTCCTGTTAGTCAATAATCACCCAATTAGAATTTCACACGTGCCAGTAGTTTATGATGATACAAATAATGAGGTAGAGGGCTTATTGTATTCATAATTTTTAAAATAAGGTTCTATTGTTGCTCCGCTACCAGCAGGCCTAGATAGTACCCCGACGAAGCCACTTCAATAAATCACAAACATTTATACACTTCCAACGAGCCTAATCAGTACCCCGACAGAGTCGTTGCACTACTTCTGTACGCAAGAAGCCTTTCTCGATCCTTTACCCTTTATTTAATTTTATTTTCTTTCATATGTGCATTTGCGCTTATTACTAGGCTTTCGTTGTGCTAGGGTGGATGAGGGATCCTGACTTATTTTACGAGAAAGAGAGGTTGTTCCTTGTTTGATAGAAGCTAAAATATATTTTGATTTAGGATTTCCCTCATGCTAAGCTTCCACATATCATGTCTAATTAACAAGTGAACGATGAAAAAAAGTCATTGAATCATTCAATACCACACTGGGAACATGGTTCAAGATATGTGTACAAGTCATTCAAGATGATTAGGGTTGCCCATAAAAATTTGTTCTTATTTTTCTTGTTAATAAGTTAGAATCATAGGAAGTATATACAAGATGTAGCTTTGATGACTAGTTCCAAGAGAATCTACAGATTGGA
Source organism: Pinus taeda (assembly GCA_000404065.3). Taxonomy (NCBI): domain Eukaryota; kingdom Viridiplantae; phylum Streptophyta; class Pinopsida; order Pinales; family Pinaceae; genus Pinus; species Pinus taeda. The sequence goes on from APFE031099692.1 coordinate 18,585, forward strand.
GTAATCATCACAACTACATACAATCATTGGGGCTAGGGTTTTAATGGTAGGGAAAGGTGAGCATCGAATATCTTCTAAGTTTTTAACATGTGAGAGGATGACACACAATCTTCCTTTAGCGTTTGAGCATGCAAAAAGAGGTGTGCGAAAGTTGGTCACAACACCAAAGTTTTGAAGGCTTCAGGTTCATGAAGGCTCATGCAGTGGCATGTAACATAGAGGGTAATGGCATGTTAGGTCGAAGGGTGAGTGTATTCCAAGAAAGAAGACAAATGCATGATGTAATGCAATAGGTAGTGCTCATGGCGTAATTCAATGCATGTGAAGATATTTCAATGCAAAATATGAATGCATGCTTAAATTCCAAATGTTATGCAACAACTAAGTTCCTATGATATAAAAAACATGACGAAGCATATATAAATCTTAGCCATAGAAGCAAACTATAGAGAAAAATCTTTGATAAGAAAACCATAATTAGAAAAATAATAGGCAAAACCTAAAAGTTAACTAGCCTAAACCCTAAAACCCTAATTTAACTAGAGTGGAGGTGAGCTTATGTTAAATCAAACTTCCAATTAAGCCATCACAATAGTTCGACCTGTAAGAACAAATATGTCTGCAATTAGAATCTGCAAAAAAAATTGCAAAAAAAAATTATGCTCACCTGTAAAACATGTACATTAGCAAGAAGGTTAGATATACTTACAAAAAACGTGCCATAAAAGACCATTCAAACAAAACATAAATCCAATCCTGTTAAACATAATCACAGACTTGAAATCTATAATCGTCCATCCATGACATACATCCATTCATGGTTGAACCTAAATCCAATGTAAGTGAGGCATGATGATGCATTCTAGGAGAGAAATATACTAGGTAAGATCCTTCAAGCCAATCAACAACGATATCATGATATTGAGGATGATCAACTTGATGACTTTGAAAAGAGGAGTTTTTGCCAGGTGTAACTGAGATACCAGAGGATTCAAGCATGAGAACCCTAATATCGAAAACCTTATTTTGAGTTTGTCCATAGATTTTGTCAAGGGTGTGAGCACCTAACATAACCATCAGTGGAAGCTGAAATGCCTTATCATCCTGAAAAATCTCTGGACATTCAAACGACAAGCCATCAACTATCAATAGTCCGGTAAGATTAATAGGTGAATGTAGGTGCTGATCCTCAGCTATGATAGGACAATTATCAATGAATATATGGTTGATTGTATTAGATTTATGAATAGGGGTAGATTGAGAGTTAAACAGATCCAATTATTTAGATACCCAAGAATGAGGTGAACCAAGTGGATGAGTTTGAGGAAAAGAAGAAGTTAGGTGATTGGTACCATCACATTTAGGGGATTGTAGGACATCACCTGCTTGTACTTGTTCATGTTCTGTATGGGATAGGAAACAATCAAAACAATTTGAGACAATGGCGAGAGTACTCCCTTTAGCAAACAAATTAGGGTATAGAGGTTGATGTATATCACTTGATAGGGGGTGGAAAGATGTGTTCGAAGAAACCTCACCTGAATCAAAGTATTTCCAAGATGTGATTATGTCTATCAAAATGGTGTGAAGAGGAGCATGGTGTGCAAAAACCCCAATTTCAGAAACCCTAATTTGACTTGGTTCATGGCTCTCATCAGGAAGGCGAGAACTTCACATAACCATCAATGGAAGATGAAGTGCCTCAACCTCGTGATGAGTACTTGAACCTTCACAAGGTCCATCATCAAATTTCGGTGGCTACATAATATCAATAGGTGGATACGAATGAAAATCATTAGAGGTATGGATGAATATGTCTTCGATAGAATGACAATCTATGAAGCCACTAATTCAATTAGGTTTGGTGTCTGGAACATAAGGCTCTTCTTGGATTGAAATTGAAGAGGAATCACCGAGAGAACCACCTTGGGTGAGCTGCGATGTAAGGCCTTCTTCTTCACCTGTTAAATATTGTAGATGGAAGAGGTAGGGAAAAAGAGATCTAACATACTTATATTGTGGCTGTGAGAAATCACCCCCATGTACATGATTGCAACCAACAAAAGTAGGATAAATATGTGAATGATTCGTAGAAACTGTTGATATAGTAGACACATGAAATAAATCAGGCTATGATGGATGAAAAGGGTCAGATGAAGGCGCACCAAATAGGTTGGAAAGATGATATTAGGGAAAAAATTGGGAAACTTTATAATTTTCAAATTATCATCATACTCATAAGAATCAAATTTTGTTTCGAATTGAAGATGTTGGAGAGAAACAAAAACTAATTGTTGAAAAGTATCACTTAAATACACCTAGTTGACATCTCTTTCAGGAAATTCAAAGCAAATATGGAAAAATATAATAGAAAAACCCTATAGAGATTCTTCAAGTTTTAGTTTCAAGTCATTTATACTTCTAAACACATCTTGCAAATTGTAACTGTGAAATGCTTGTTAGAGCTTACTGGTGAGTTGCTAAAATGAATGGATGGAAGTTGTGGGGAATGTGTGGCACCATGGGTTAACTTGACCTTCAAGGATGAGGGAGAAGAGCACACAATAAAAATGTTCATCGCTAATCTTGTAAGATTCACAAAACTTAAGGAAATAAAAAATGTACTCAGTTATGGATGTTCCATCCTCACCATCAAACTTTAACTAAGACAAGTGATAGATATTCTCATTGGGGATTGAACACTGACAAATGGATAAGTAATAGAAGCACCACAAGAGTGAGATTTAGGACAAAACCATTTATAGATATGAGACTAAATTGCAGGCTTGAAGGGTCGAATTTGTCATCCAGCACTCCTTCTAGTACCAATTTCTTGACGGGATGAACTGTACCGCAAAACATCAAGGGGTATCTTAGATGTCAAGTCCTGATTAGACCTCACATTGTTTTTTATAGGAACCCCATATAGTATGTGGGCCTCACTACCACCATGAATGTTTCAACTCTTGGTTATCAAATGAGGAGGTGTCATTGTGGGGAAAAGAATGACATGACTAGATAATGAAACAAAATCAACCCAAGATTGACAAACTATATAAAGAGGTACAAAAAAGTCTCAACATCAATAATAAGAGGTATACCATGAGAGGAATTAGGGATCCAAAGCCTAATCAGCCATACATAAACATTAACATGCTAGAAGTTAATTTCAAAATAGTTCAGAATAGATCACTCACATGTAAGGAAACAAGTAAACACATATTCAAAAGAAAAACATACATGCAACAACGATGAATCACTCCATAACGTATTGCGTGTATGAAAGCACACTTAAAAATATGGTGAAAATACCAGACAACCAATACAACCACCTTGAGTAAGAATGGAAATCAAGTCCAAACAAGAAGAACCTCTTATTAATTATGCTGCAACTTCAAGTACATATCTTGCAATTAGTCAAAACCCAATAGTGGAACATGGGATTCTCATACAATTTCCCAATGCAAAACCATAGCCTCACTAAAACTCTGCTTTCCCAACTGCCAGTAGCTGAGTGCCTCTAGCTCTTGAGCATAAATCAACTATCTAATCCTAACCCCAAATCAAGTGCTAAAGGTCCTTGGTAATGTGGCATGAGGGAAAATTTATAGAGATGTGGTCACTGTTCACCTACCATGACCCTTGACCTCCCCTCATGACTCTTGAACTTCCTCATTGCTCCCTGTTCGATCATGAAAAAGGTATCTTTCTCCTCATTTGCTTAAGCATATATTTTTCTACAAATTTACTCTCATCTTCAGCACATTCTCGAACAAAGATGGTGAAGTGCAAATAGAAAGTAGTGTTGGACAAATCCCATGTTTTCGTATGAAAAGCCTAAGTTTCTGCTCATTTATATGCATGTTGCTTGCATTAGACAACTATTTTTCCTTTCAGATAAGATGACAGTGCCAAGTAAGAGAGAAGTCGTTGGTTACAATTGTGCAAACCATGCTAAAGGCAAAGGAAAAATACAAGATTTATATGGAAATCTAATTTTTTAGCCGAGAAATCCCGAGGATCTTCTAATCCTGAGGATAAGTTCTGATTTTGCTAGTTGTTCGTAGAATATATCATTCTGGTAAATCAGAACGAAAGTAACATGTATCTTTATAATTTGTAAAATTCCAGGAAGACTACAAATGAAGATTGAAATTTAAGGAGTTGAAGTGATTATGTAATTATTTTGGCAGTTAAATAAAGAATCGAAAGTTTCCATTAAATCCTTTTATTGGGTTTCGATAGCAGTTTTCTTCTGGAGGCTTTCGGCCCGTAAGCTGGAAGCTCCAATGCTCCTTGTATTATTCTATTTTCATTTTACTGTCAAGATTTATGTTACTATTTATTATTTAGGTTGAATTAGACTACATCATATACATCAGTTAATATAATGTTTATTTATAGAAAGTAAGTGGTATTTGATTGTTGTTCCCTCTTTAGTGTATTCTTTGTGCAATTATTTCTAGCTTTGAATATTCTTCGTAATTAATTATGAATTGAATAGTATCTTTTAATGCACGTAGATTTGATTATTCAGCTTGATTTCTACTCTTGTATTAGGACATTGGATTAAGATCTTGGTTTGAAATAGTTTATAAGTGATTTATCTTTTTGATTTCGAATTTTATAGTAATTTTTGTTCTGCATATCTAAGAATTAATGAGTTGTTAAGTGATTGCTTATTTCTGCAACGATTAGTTAGGATTAATTGCCTACAGTTCACTCTTTGATTGTTATCGCACCTAAAATGCTTATAACCTTGAAATAGATACATGAATCCTAGGTAGACATATTCATGTAGGATTAAGATTGATTTATGAAGTCATATTAGCACATCAACGTTTTGGTGCCATTGTCAGGAAGGTTGTCAAGATAATAGTTAATTTGTGTCTCTGAAGAGAATTGGGTGTTAAGAATGGGAGGTAAGAACCTGCATACATATCAAGTAAAATGATTGTTCCTAGTGGCCACTCTTAGAAGATACGCAAAGGTTGTCTAGTTATGAATGACTAGGATAAAAAAAGTTGTCAATAGATGAGAAATCACTACCAAAAACTACCAAAGCCCAAGGATCAAAGCCCCTTTGTGGACCAAATTTTATAGATGAAATCATTCGGAGAGCTAAATCTTAGGCTTCAGTAGGACTGTAGACAACATGTGGAAAGGGATCTACTTTGATCCCTCAAGCAGTAGAATTACCAACTGTAGCTTAGGACGAGATCTATAGCAACACTGAAGGATCTGAGGAAGGTTTCCAAAATACAAAGAATCAATCCTCTAGTACTTCATAAGATGGAAAATCATGTAATTTGAGAGAAGGAGAGGGGGAAACTAATGGAGCTGCTAAGGCAAATCCACAACCATCTGAATTAGGATCTCCTGTGATATTGGTTGAAAAAGAAGTACATAATATCCCAGATCTAAGTAGTGTAGTAAAGCCCCTTCGAATTGTGAATACTCCATCCACTGAAATAACACCTCTTGGCAAGCAAATCCCTAAATATTATTGGCACATCTTTGAACAAATGGCAAATCAACCACCTCAAGGTCAGACATCGATGTTGGAATATCCCATCGTTGACCCAATAGCGAACACCTTGGTGAAAGTTATTCCCTTATAAAATATCCCAACCTTTCTCGGCACGACCTCAAAGGATCTCGATGCTTTTTCATTTGACTTTCATGTCTTGTGAAGAGTTTATGATTACACCACTAACCCTCAAAAATTGATGTTGTTCCCCTCCACCTTAAAGGGAGAAAATTTGTGATGGTTTATGGGTTTGGGTGGAATTACCATTAACTCCTGGGATGACATGAAAACTGATTTTCTCATAAAATACCAGAACTACTGTAGGACTAGGGAGCTAAAATATGAAATAGTTAAAATGTATATGAAAAATAAAGAAACTTGAGAGGAATACATCCAATGGTTTGAGTATAATTTGTAGAGATCCCCCCGCTCCACATTTCCGAAAGTAGTGTTCAAAGCCATTTTAATAAAGGGGATGAGAGAAGAATGGGCATAAGCTTTAAATATGATGGGGAAAGGTGACATTTTTCAATAATATTATGAACAAATTGTTTGATTGTGTATTAGGTGTTCAGGAGGTAGCACATGCATTCGGCTAGGAAGTTGAGACTCCATGACTAGAGGAAGTATACCTCTGAGTGGTGGCATGACGAGAATAGAGATCAACAACCTCTTGGAATATTTCAAGACTGATATCTTAGGCACTTTAACTACATAGTTAGATGTCTTACATGCAAGACAAAAACAAGCTAAAGCAAAACAAATGCTAGCCATATTTTTCCCACGCTGCCGAAAGAAGCACAGTGAAAGAGAACTCCCTTTGGACATGATTCACACATGCTCTATATGCACCAAGTACCATGACATGGATCAGTGTCCATTGCTTCCCAAGTTAAAAGTAGTATTGAAAGAAGTTGAAGAAGGGAAAAAGTTGACATACTTAATAGCACAATGTCGACAATGGAAAGAATGACCCTTAGGTATGCCACAAGTCTTGTCTTTGTTCTTTCCTACACAATATCATCAACAACAAAATCCTGGAACAACATGGCAAGGTCAACCACATTTTTCTACCTAGAAATCCCAATAGTATTCCATATCACCCTAGCCAAACGAACCCTTCCCAAGAGTTGGCCGGCCAAATCCACAATGTTGTGCCCTCTTCTAGCAAAATTCAGCTGGTAGTTCTTACCCTTAATAGTAGGATGCTTCCACTTCACAGAACCCTAATTGGCCTCAAACCTGGTAGCACCCTATGGGGATGGACAATTTACCCATGGGAGTGGGTTCTCAACCTGAGCCCACATTGCTTGGTCCATTTTAGAACCCTCAACCTTCAGTACGATCTTGTTGAGCCTCCATTTTTTGCATATTTTCATGATTTTACTAAATACTTTTATGCTTGTACTAAGTGTCCATAATAATTATTATTCTTTTATGTATTATTAAGTTATTATTTGGAGGCATTTAGAGCTGATAGTTATTGATTTACGAATTCTCCTTTTTTTGTTAAATTGAAAAGTATTTAATGTGATAATGTCATTAATGTTAGACTGTTTTGTGGTAGGGGAAAATAGTTCTTGTACTAGCAGTTCTTACACCATAAGTTCCTACACCAGCAATTCTTGTACCAGTTGTTCTTGTACTAGTAGTACAAGAGAAACTAAATAGCTTGGCATGGACCTTTACTGTTTTGATCATGACTTTATGCATATTCCAACAAGCCTTGCTTTCACCTTCCAGTATCATACAATGTTCCTACAGCATGCATTGAATTCCTACACCAATTCAGATATTACAACATGCTTGCACCAATTGAGTTCTACAACAACATTCCTGCACTAATTTGGGGCTTTCATACATCGAAACATTTATAGGAAAATATGAAAGAGGTTTTTGTTCAAAATGTTGTTTGAACACTTTCACATATGTCAAGATACAACCAGATCGTACAGACTCATATTTAGGGAATAATTAATGCTTTAGATTGGAATTCAAAGCAGTTTGGAGATTGCCAACTTCTGCCTCGATTTTTGTGCAGGTTAAGGTGAATAGAGAAATTATGGAACATGAGTTTTTGTACCATTATAGCAAGTTGACTAAGACTCAAATATATTTCTAAAATTAGTAATGGGTAAGTAGATATGAAGATTTCTTTCAAGGAAGTTTGTTAAAAATATCAATTTTTCTAGAATTCTAGAAAAAAATCCTAGATTTGGAAAATTCGTATCAAATCTTCATTCTTTTAATAGAGTAGTGGTTGTACTAATATTCTATTGATGAGAATCAGTTTGGATTCAATCCCCATGTCGTTTCCTAAATAAACTATCATGTAAAAATAATATAAAAGAGAGGAATTATGTAGGTGTGGGGGGATGGCATTGTATTTGGAAAATCGTATTTCATTGCAAAACAAAGATAGATTCTAATTGTGAAAAGAATGCAAGAGTTGTGCGTCCTATGCAATGAATCCTGGAGGGAACCACTAGAGCTAACATTGCATCATTCCATAACTACGTAGCAAGACATCAAAATTGATATATTATGACATTCAATTATATTTTCATTTTTCTTTCTGGATTTGCTCGTGCTATGATTCAATTGCTGCAAGGGCAATGAGTTGGGTGGTTGGTCCCACCATCTAGTCCGTTGCCCGAGACTTCTTATGATTTCCTTCACTGCATTTTATTTTGCATGGTGTGAATGTGATTAAATATATTCCTGCAACTTCATTTCACATTTCTTCTTCTTACTCTGGTCATTGGATTTCTAATTTCATTCCATAATTTATCTTCCATTATTATGGTCATTTTATTTTAGTGATATAACTGTTCTCTTAGAATGTATTTTTTTGAAGGATGAGTTGAATCAATAGAGGATAGATAGTGAAAGTTTTATTATTGCATCTCTCATTTTTTATTATGAATTTAGTGTGATACTTGTCCTTATCTCATTGCTCCATGATAAGGTTTACTTTTAGGATACTATGGTAAAGGAAACAATTTATGAGTAAGAGTTCTGGTTAATTCAACTTAACATGTATCATTTAGCATTCATGACTACCTTAAAACTATTATTTTATATGTGAAACTAATTCGTGCACTTTCAAGAGAAGCATTCATTCTTGAAATTTTAAAAATTAAATTCTAGGATCCGGATAAGGAAAAAATGATCATAATGTTTTATTGGCAAGTGAATTGCTCCCAACGATTATTGGAATGTTTTAAGATTAAAAAGGTATATCATTTCATCATAATTGACTGCTACTTCAGGCCGATATACTCAATGCAGGAACATCATTTAGTACAGGAAGAGTGGTCCAGTGTAGGAACATTGTTGCATTGAAGGAACGATGGTTTAGGTGAGGAAGGAAAACGTGTAAAAAACACAAATGTGCACTTTCCTTAAACTTGAAGTTTGAATCATTTCCAGAGAAGAATTATAATTTAGATATCATTTAAAATATTTCAATGGTATCATTAGATTAATTCGAACGAAGTTTCTTTATGTTTTATTTCATGCTTTTCATCTTTGCAACATAGCGGTAATTTTTAAGAGTTTTTGCATTCTTTATTTGTTGAATCACATTCTTTCCTTCTTGAATGGTTTGTCATTTTTGAATGGGGCCTACATTCCATTTTCCCCTGGACAATTGAGGAATATTTTCTATAGGAGTTAAATCAACCTAGAAGAGGAGACAGAAGTAGATTCCCAGAGTGTGTATAATTTTCTTTAAGAGTCTTGTTCCTTTTTCATGAATGGTGCCTTTTTCAATTTATTTCAAGAGCTTGGTTTTTATTTGGAAGATACCTGAGGTCATATTCTCGAATGTATTGTGCTATGCCTCTAAGTTTACTTACCCAAATTGACACTAAATGTTGCTGTAAATCTTGCATTTATACCGCCCGACATTTTGGCACTATTGTCGAGGAGGCTTTGAAGGATAAGGCCTCAAAGATTTGTCGTGCTTTTCCACTTCCTTTGCAATTGAATTTATAGATTAAAGAGATTCCCCTTGGTTTCTGAAGCATACTGGACGACACTCTAAGAGAGCTCACAAGCGAAGTTTTCCTTTCCGCAAATGAGTGATTTCCTTTACTTTAAAGTGTGATGCCTAGTTTGTTTCTTTTATTGCAATTTAGTTTTATGAGTAACTTTTCTTTCTACATAGTGTGATGCTTGATTTATTGCAATTGAGTTTTGCATGAGAAATTTAATTTATTGTAAAGTGTGTTACTTTTTTTCTGCAATAGAGGTTATTTAATTTTCACAAGTGTGATTTCTTTAGTTTAAAGTCTTGATTTTTTCTTTTTACGACAATTGATCTTTTGAGTTTTTCAGGTGCTAAAATAACCCACTAGTCTCAATTCAAGTGCTTACAATACTTTCCAACTAGCAGTGAAATTCCAAGAAGTGTGATGTTATTGAAAGAACTATCTCAAATTCTGGCAGAAGCTAGGGTCTCTGCTTCACATAAAGAACACATCTTGTTGTCGATTAGAAATCGGTCTACTCCTTTGGAAGAAGAGAATCATGAAGAACCAAAAGATCTTCCTAGGGATAACGAGAAGCTATGGATCATGCTTGATGAGGAGAAGCCATAAAAGGTAGAGATTGAAGAACACCCACCTGATCCAGCCTCCACTTCAAAGGATGAACAAAGAAAATTATAGGATTTGCATGATGCACCAGATGTTGCCCATGAATCAAATGACCGAGAGTATATGGATCCCATAGAATCTTGGTTTCAGATGACTGTTAGTATTCATCTATCCCTTATCATTTAACAATTTGTAGTATCACATCAATTAATGCAACTGGTACCTCATGTTCTGGTATTTTCTCGCATATACTTTCTAAATTTCAACAATAATATGATTATCCTCTTGTTGCGCAATTGGTTTCACTAGAAGTTATCCTATACTTAAAAGCAAGTCTCCCGCTTCTTAGGGTACAGTAGGGTAGAAGAATGAAGAGATTCCATGAATAAAGATGTTACAACAATGCAATTTTGGTTTTGAAATTCAAAGCATAGCCACTAAAACTACTTTTTATCCACATCGATTGTTAACACACACATCTGTGACAAATATTGTTGAGTATGATTCACTCTAAAACCTCATGATTTTGCAAAATTAACCATGATTAACCACTCTAATGATGTTTTCATGTGAGATATATATTTTAGGTTTCCCTTATAAGGTACTATTGGAGAGCCCCCTATGGTGGACCACTCTTGTAAACATCATAATAAGCTATTCATGAAACACAAGAATTATTAACTTAAATAATATTTCAATCATTATCTGGGATATTTTGAATAAGTCTTTAGGGTAGAGGAACTAGCCAGTAATGATTAGTCATTAGAAACTTTTCACTCCATCTTGTACTCTTAAGGAGTAGATCTTCCACCCCACTTATTAAGTAAAATTTGAGGTTAATTACAATCAGAATTTATAAATGATTTAGGGGAGGATAGGAAGTCTCATTATGATCTGACCTACCAAGATCATGGGACTTAACATGCATGACATTACTGTGATGGTCACCAAGCCAGAGTAATGGCTTTCAGCGAAAACGCTAGAAGACAGGAGGTTTCATCATGAGTTAGCCTATTCATCCATGATAGTTCTTATGAGTGGCACTTCCATCAGCTGGTTACCAAGCCAGGACAATGGACTTCATCTAATTTTTAAAATTAAATAATATGACTATGAATCTATAATAATATGGAATATTCAGAACTCTATAATTAAAGACCCAAAATATCTAAAATAAAATAGAAATTACAACAAATTCACATTCATAGTTATACAAGAAGTCCTGAAAAAATATTGTTATATAGGAAGAGATTGTATGTCCCCAATATATCTTCTCTGAAACATATGATACTCGATGAGTATCATAAGGAATCATATGTAATACATATTGGGTACAAAAATATGATCACCACATTAAGGATAAACTTCCTTTGGCCCGTTATGAAGAAGGAAGTGGGATAGTACCTGTCAAAATGCCTATAGTTTCAATAGGTAAAAGTAGAACATCAAAACCTTGTTGGGTTGTTGAATATAATACCTATTCCAGAATGGAAGTGAGAGATAATCTCCTTGGACTTTATCGTCAGATTACCGATAACTAAAAGACAACACGACTCCATTATGGTTGTAGTATATACATTAAGGAAGGGAACCCATTTTATACCAATGTAATCTACATATGGTACTGCATAGGTCAACAATATTTTTATGAAGGAAATTTTTTGGTTGCACGAGGTACCTAAAATGATAGTTTTAGATAGAGATGCCAAATGCACATCAACTTTTTGGAGTTAATTGTACAATGGCATGGGTAATAAAGTAAATTTTAGTATACCATACCATCCTCAAACAAATGGAAAAACTGAAAGAACCAATCAAATTTTAGAAGACATGCTCTAAATGTATGTTATGGATAGGCCTATAAAATGGGAAGATTATCTCCATTTAGCTGATTTCACATACACCAACAGTTATCATAGATCTATAAAAATGATGACTTTCAAAGAATAGTACGGTAGAAAATTCTGTACACCCCTCGGTTGGAGTCAACGAGAGGATAGATTGTGGTGGGCCCCAGTATTGCAACAATAATGATGCAACTCCTAGGACTCCCTTATTTAATTTTATCAACCCAGTAGTTTGTAACAAACTTGGAAGTGACAGTGTTGTATGCACAAGTACTAGCTCTTGCTGCAGCTATCACTTGGTCAGCTGGCACAAGTCCACTAGGGGCTTAATCCAACTTCTATGAACTCTGAGAAGAAGCTTTTTAATTGATGGACAAAAGCTAACTCAAAGGAAGCTAATCTACTTGTAGAAAGAAACTGAAAAACCGAAAGGAAATGCAAACCCTAGTCAAATCGTAATTTTACCAGCTAGCCCTACTGATGCGAAAAATAGGATGCAAGCTACTGAAAGAGATGCCATTACTTCTAGGAAGGTAAAATACATGTGTCTAAGCTACTTCTATCTGAAGAAAACATCTTTTAATATTTTTGGTTAAGTTGTTAGATTTATCATGCATGTGCTTTCACTGTTTATTTTACTGTGCAGAGGTGGATCGGCGAGAGGAAATTCTTGTAGGATGTTGGGAAGGTTTAGAGAGGGCCTAAGGGGTCCCTAGCACCCTCCCAAAGAGTTTCACAAAGTTTGGTGATCAAGAGACCACTTTCATGAGCTTCTACAGGAAGTCTCCAAGGTTTCTACACGATGTTCTGGAATTTCTATAGGACGTCTGTAGTTTTCTACAGGATGTTCAGAAATGGGATTTTGGAGGATGGATGGAGGGAGAAAGATGAAGGAGTGGGTATGGAGGTGAGATAATGGTGTGAGAAGGTCCAGGTTTTGGTGGATGGAGCTAAGGAGTGATAAGGGTGGTTGGATTTGTTCAAGGAGAGATAAGGCAATGCTACACAATAATATGGAAATTAGGTCAACGTGAGGGAATGTGGAAAAGGTAAGGCAAAGATCTCAAATGGAGGATGAAGTAGGTAAGTTGGATGGAGTATGGGTAGATGGAGAAGTATGATAGGCGCTCCACAAGTTATTTTTCAAACTGAACAATCAAACACTTAGAAAACTTATGACCTAGTTATTTCACTCTAATTAGACCTATGTAACAACAAAAGGAAATGAACAAAAGTTTACTCAAAATGAAATACGTGAAATAAATATGCAACTAAGAAATAAAAAACTGAAGCATTTAAACACAACTAATATCAGTGTCTACAAATGAGAATTCCAACACTAATGATTACATGACAAAGCAAAACAATGTTTTTGGTGGCAGCAAGGTCACCTTGGTCCCAGCTCATGATTCCAGTGAGGGGGAGGTGAGATCCAAGGTGCTTGGTAGCCTTTTTTGAAGATCTTCCCTTTGATTAACCTATCAAGTAAGTCTGAACATGAAAATCCTTTTTAATCATCATAAGCAACCTAAATAACAAAACAAGATTTAAATCTAAATAGCAAAGTTTATTCTAAGAGTGCAGCAAAGACACATAAAAGTAAACAAAGGAGGTATTGGGCACTTGACATGGGCCCAACCCCAAGAGCTACAGCCTCCTAAGAGAGATTAGAGCTAGTGCAAAGCTGGATTCATCTTTATTGATCAAAAGAATAGTTACATTCCAAAAACTGTCCACAAGGAAAACTTGAAAATGTGCTGAAATGGCGAGCTAAACTACTACCTAAAAAATGACTAAAAATAGAACTACGAACTGGCTAACTTCTGCCTACAAAGTGACTAATTGAAATGAGGCCCTAAGCCCTCTTATTTATACAAATTGAGGACCCCAATAGTGCTCCTAAGCTTTAGGGACTCGGCTACACAAAACTTGCAGTTAACAACAGTCCTACTTGACTTGCTTGGCTGCCCTTGTGATAATCGATGTGGTGGCCCTTAAACTCCGAGCTGATGGTGGAGAATTTGAGATAAGGGCCCATAAATGAAGGGGACACCTTCCTAAAAATCCTCTCCACGAATTTGGCTGCCAAGTGCTCATTTAAACCTTTGATTTTGTCTCCAAATTGACCAAATCACTGCAGAAATCACCCATTAGACTTGTTGGCATAATGTCTAACCCAATTCACTATATTAACATAAATATAATAAAAAAAATGCAATAAACTAAAGAGAATGGTGGATTAAGTCGAATTAGGAGGCTGAATGAGCCCATATAATTATCCATTTTTGGGGCTCATCATCACCCCCCTACTTAAAGTGTTGCTCATCCTCTGAGCAACTAATCTATCTCTTCATCTCTGATGGCCCTAGTGGCCTCCCTATCATGCCAAGCTTCTGAAGTGATGTCATCTTCTCGGTCATGAAACCATGTTTTTCTCTTTGATTCTTCCCACTGCCTGTTCTCCTTTTCTTGAAGCATTTTTGTTAGCACCTCAACCTCAGCCTGCAGCTTGTCCTCTCTTTGCTGCTCATAAGATGTTCCCTTATCTTCCCTTCTTCCTGTGATTGTTTGGCCGCCTTTTCCTGCAATTTCTTGGTCTCTCTTAGCTTAGCCCGATTTTCCTCTAGAACAGTCTCAGCATCATGTAGAACTATCTTTGAGTCCATCATCTTAATTTGCTCTCTCTAGGTGAATGCTTTTGGCTTCCTCATTCATAGATGATGGATCTCTTTGAAGGAGACTCTTCCTTTTCTTTAGTTGTGGTGTCTTCAATTGTAATTGGCTCCTTTGACTATGGCTGGGGTCTGCCAACTTTTATCCGCATGCTCCTTCTTGCCTTAAAGTACATGGAAGGCTCCATTTTTCACTTCCCTTTTTGTTGTGGAGATGTGCTTAAGGTAGCCAGCAAAACTGCTGCCTCCCTGGCCAAAATTTCGGGTGATTTCAACTCTTGTTGCTCTGTTTCCATACTTCCTATAGAATGTCCTGTGTCGACTGTTTTCAAGCTTCTTGTAGAAACTGTTTTCGGACTTCCTGTAGAAACTATTTTCAGACTTCCTATAGAATTTGTTTCGGCCTGTTTAGCTGGATGTGGCTTTCCTTTTAATTTTTGTTTGGTTTCCTTGGTTGTGCCCTCCTTTGTTTGAACTTTTTTAGTCCTCTCTGCTCTATTCTACAATCTTTTTTCCGGGGTGTTTGTGCCATTGTTCCTCCCATATTTTTAGGCTTTAGTAATTTGGCCTTTGCTCGCTTCTCTTATTGATCTTTCTATGGTGGTTTGTCCTGTGTTTCTTTGCCACTGGCTTTCTCTCCGGCTTCAAGGTGTTTCCCTTCTTCACTGCTATATGAGGTGAGTTCCTCGGCCAGGATTCAGATATCATCATCTTTGGACATGTTGCAGAAAATTTCCCAGGAGAGGTGGACAGTGTAAGTATGGAGGGCATCTTCCCCTAGAAGCTTGATGAGCCCATGATGGGCTAACTGATGTAGTGTCCCTTCCTTCAATTTTGTGCCACACTCAATTAATGATTGCAGAAGAAAATAAGGGATGCTCAACTTCTATTCTAGGGGTAAATCCATTCCATGTCTAAGTTCACATAGCAACCTGAAATGATAACCATGGATAATGCTAAATTATGAATCCCCTTGGCATGGTGAGAGTGCTCTGTTTCAATGCTCTGAGCAGAAAGGGACTGATGTTTTACGGTTTCCTCTAAACTTCAAGACAGGATCTCTCAAGTGTTTATATTTAACTTCGCACCAATTTCCTGGTTCTACTGTTTTCGTTGCCCAAAACTCTGCTATCCATGTATGGAGGGAGAAATTTGGTTTCCACAGACACGATACAACACTTCAATTTTTACTCCCAGCATACATACAAACGTGCAGATTCAAATTCTTTTATATATACAGGCGAGCTCTCATTGTGCATTATCTTTTATACAAGAGAAATAAATGTTTTAACAGGAACTGTGGAGGAGAATATTAACACAAAAGTGACTGGGAAATTCCATGCAATGCCGGAAAACTGCTATTTTTGACTCACGGAAGACTTGTCTCTAACCCTCCAATTCAAAATAGCTCAAGTCATTAGATTTTTGGAGCATATCATGCATGGAGAAGTTTCTTGGGCCTACCATGTTTAGAGCTCCTAATTCGACGAAGAAAAAGATCCCAGGCCTCCCTGCTCCAGAAAGTTGTGCAATATTTCTTGAGGATTCTTCCTGTAGAAGACCTTCCAGATTCCTGTAGAATGTTGCTCTTCCTTTGAGCAAGCCCGATATGCGGGAGAATTTCGAAAACTGGTAGAAAATCCGATGGAGGACAACAGGGTAACAGTTTTTGGGAAGCAGCAGACGCGTACTCTAGTCGAGGACGTTGCAAGTGCCAATGAACAGTAGGTGGTGTTTCAGCCGAGCATTGTTAATTGCGGCGTGATTTGTGGTGAGGGAGTGAAGTGGCCAAAATGTGCATTGGCCCATGCAGACTGCAGTGCTATCCTGAAACATCACATGTCCTACCTGTGATCACTCCCATTAATTACGTTGAAGGTTAAACAACCACCATTACCTATTTCTTGATTTCCTCCTGAGATGGCTGAGCGCACGTGTTTTATTCACCCACCAAGCACTTTTTGGACTAGATGAGGGTGGCCAGTTAACTGGCCACCGATTTTTTTAATCACAACCATCTTATTTCTCATGCAGTTTCCAAATTACATTCATGCAATCAGAGGAATGAGGTTTAGTCATGTACCTGGAAGTCGAATGTGGCTGTTGTGAGGTGCTTTTCGTTGCTGCATGTGTTTCTGTGGTTGCATGATGGCTTGGTGGCTAATTCATGGCTATTTTTTCTTGTGTAGGTACCCTTTGGCAGGATCTAAGCTGCAGGAATTTGTTTCCAAGTTCATATCTGCACACTCAAGCTGCTGATACTGAATTTTTCCAAGACAGGAACTTTTTTTCTCCATTGCTCCCGAACGATAGATCGGATCGATCTAAAACTTTCTGAGCATGTTTCTATCATCATTGTACACCTCCCAGAGCGAAATGGTGGTCAATGGATGCACGGATTTTGAGAAAATGGAAAATATCTGAATATTATAGAGGTCAAATTCTCAAAAACCATGCATCAGAATTGGTTGAAACTGCTTGGGTAGGTTACTGTCACCCATATGCATATCCCCATGAAACAGGTTTTCAAATGGATGCACAGATATGGAGAAAATGCAAAAATGGTTGAAGGTGATGGGGGTTGATTTCTTGGAAATCGTGCACTGGAATTGGCTAAAACTGCTCAGGTATGTTGCCATCGCCCCTATACAACTCCCCATGTAACCGTTTTGCAAATGGATGTACGGTTTTCAAGTTAGGGCAAAAACATATTTTAGCACTATGTATTTTTGCTTCCAAGCATTCTGCAGTTTTTTGCATGGTAAGAAAAGGGGAGCTTAGGCAATAATGCAGGCATGGAAATGATGGAGGAGGAGTTTGAAGAAGGTAGGAGGATGGATGAACCCTCTTGGAAGCTATCCTGTTCACCAAACGACCTTTTTTTGAAATCCATTTCTAGCCTTCTGTAATTTCTACAAGAACTTCCTGTAGAAGCACAGTTTTCATGAAAGAAGTACAATGAGGTGGAAAAAAATGATGGATAAGGGTGAGGGATGGAAGCATGGATGTGGCTGTAGGTTTAACCAATAGATTCGAACCTTCAGATGCCCCTCCAAAATCGAATTTGGCTCGTCTGAATGTTCTACAGGATGCTTTCTTCTAGAAATTCAGAACTTCCTGTAGAAATGCTTAGAACTTCCTATAGAAAAGCCTGGAACTTCCTGTAGAAAGCCCAAAACTTCCTTTAGAAAGCCCAATATTGACCTGAATGTGACCAAATCCTAAGAGAGGTGAGTGACCATGGAGGGAGTGTCTGAAGGGATGTCCTAGAGCCTGGTACAGACTCCTATCCTCGTTTTGCGTGTCCCTCTTTTCCTGCAAAGTATTCACTGCAACCTGCAATTTTTCACAGAGATTAAGCCTGATTTCTCTTTTTTTCTTTCTTTCTTTTTCTTTCTCTTTTTTTTTTTTTTTTTTAAACAACTAGGGCGCCTAATGGAGGTTTTCACCCTAATCGCCTGTCCTGGGCACCTACAAGGGAGGTTTTCACCCAGGGATCTTATTCTTTTTTTTTTCTTTCTTTTTCTTCCAATCCATTGACCGCCTCATGGAGGTTTTCAATCAATGAGCCAATCTAAGGCGCCTCCGAGGAGTTTTTCACCTTAGATTTTTCCTCTTATTTCCATTTTTTCATTTTTTTTTCCTTTTTACTTTTTTTTTTTACCCTACCCTACTTGAAAAACAAAATCGTTCTCAAGTATAAGAATACTTCCAATGGAGCCATGTGCACATTGAGAAATTAGAGACAAAATGATGTGGAGGCTCGAAATGCATGCTTTGACAGGTATCCAGATTTCAGAGAACAAATGATTTGACTTTGAAGGGATCGAATAGCTGAGGAAGAGAGTACTGCTGTACTGCTGCAACTTAGTGACCGTTTGGAACCATATCTCAATATAGCTCTGATATCCTTGGTCCTTTTGCTGATCTGGATCATTCTTCATGTCACCTTCTACCATGACCTTCTCATCTTCCTCTTTTTGTTGATATTTCTCTCGAGTACATGGAGGATTTGATGGTAACCATGAGGGAACTCTCTCGATCTCTAATTATAATGTCTTCTCTTCATCAAGTGCAGCCCATGGTTCCTTGATCTCCTCCTTTGAATCTTCTTTTGCTGAATGTGGTCCTCCAATGTTGTCAATATAATCTCTTTCTTGCACTACTCTTCTTGAGCTATGGTGAATATCATTGAGCTCAAGAGGAGTCATTTGGACATGTTATGCCTCAGCATTGCAATTGGGTTGAGCTACTCCAATGTACGGGTTTGAAAATGGTGGTATGGGTAGTTGAGTGGGGGTGTATATTTGAGATGGATGCAGATGGGGTTGTGGTTGGGCAGGCATTTGGGGTTTCCTTGGTGGAGTAGGAGGCGATAGTTGCAGTTGAGCAGGTCGTGGAGGAAAATGAGTGAGAGGAGTGTTGTACTATGGCCTCCACCCCTGAGGAGGTGCATTCCACTGAGGCTGTGGCTGAGAATAAGAGTGAAATGAATGAGCAGCTGGTTGGGCATAATATGGATCTATGAAGGAACAAGGAGGAGGTGTGAACCAGGAAGGATGAGCAAGGGGACTCCAAGAACGCATGAAAGTGGCTTGATAGAGGTCGTTATAGTTCTTGGATGTCCCTTATAGTTCCTGCTGGTAAGGTATGGGTCCATGTGACCTCCTTTGGTTCATGAAATAGAGTGGTTCAATGACTTCTTTGGCCCTTTAATATGCAACTTTGATTCCAGGCAAGGAAGGGCATTAATTTGTATGATGGTATTCTTCACCAACAAAACACACTTCTATGGAGTACAATGGACATTCGTTCCTAGGATGCTTTCTAGTGCACCTGGGACAAATGATGGCTAAAGCCCTCTTGGCTTACTCTTGCTTCCTTTGGATCTGCAAGCTATTCAGTTTCATGGAATGAAACTACCTCACCTCACTCTTGAAATCTTCCATCAGATTCTCACATTCACCTCTAAGGATTGAGTTGGAAGAAAAAGTACTGCTCCCAACATTTCTGTTTGTAGCCATTTGCTCTAGTGGAATTTTTTCTTCTTCTTCTCCCCGAGAGGTTCTTCTTAATCACAACCCTCGAAGAAGAGAGAAGGTTGGTTGTCTGAAGCAGTGGGGGTGTTGTGCAATCATTTTTCTAACTTATCTCTACTCCTACAAGGCATGAAAGAAAATCTTTTTGGTTGATTTTACTTTTTTTTTTATTTGTACCTACAAAACTGAAATATATTGAACTGCAACTAACTATCTTGTTGAAATGAAAATGCGGAATTGAAAGGAAAGCAAGAAAGGACTAATCTATTTTGCTAAAATGAAATTGCAAGAATGAAATGCTAAGCTACACTTGCGGAATTGAAATGCTAATCTATGAAAGTAGGAAATGTCTACTCTACTTTTGCGGAAATGAAATTTCAGAATGGAAATGAAATAAACTACTTAGCAGAAGGTTGTAGTAGAAAATAGAAGAAAAGAAGCAATCACCAATACCCTGACGCTTCCTCGGCAATGGCGCAAAAAAGAGTGGTGGGCTCTAGTATTGCAGCAATAATGCTGCAACTCCTAGGACTCCCTTCTTTAATTTTATCAACCCGGTAATTCGTAACAAACTTGGAAGCGACGGTGCTGTATGCACAAATACTAGCTCTTGCCACAACTATCACTTGGTCAGCTGGCACAAGTCCACTAGGGGCTTAAGCCAACTTCTATGAGCTCTAAGAAGAAGATTTTTAACTTATGGATGAAAGCTAACTCAAAAGAAGCTAATCTACTTGCAGAAAGAAATTGAAAAGCTGAAAGGAAATGCAAACCCCAGTCAAACCCTAATTTTACCAACTAGCCCTACTGATGCGAAAAAGAGGATGCAGGCTATTGAAATAAATGCCATTACGTCTAGGAAGGTAAAATACATGTGTCTAAGCTACTTCTATTTGAAGAAAACATCTTTTTGTATTTTTGGTTAAGTTGTCAGATTTATCATGCATGTGCTTTCACTATTTTTTTGACCGTGTAGAGGTGGATAGGCAAGAGGAAATGCTTGCAGGAGGTTGGGAAGGTTCAGAGAGGGCCTAAGGGGTCCCTAGCACCCTCCCAAAGAGTTTCACAAAGTTTTGTGATCAAGAGACCACTTTCGTGAGCTTCTACAAGAACTCTGCAGGGTTTCTACGGGATGTTCTGGAATTTCTACAGGACGTCTATTATTTTCCACAGGATGTTAAAAAATGGGATTTTGGAGGATGGATGGAGGGAAAAAGATGAAGGAGTGGGTATGGAGGTGAGATAATGGTGTGATAAGGTCCAGGTTTTGGTGGATGGAGCTGAGAAGTGATAAGGATAGTTGGATTTGTTCAAGGAGAGATAAGGCAATGCTACACAATAATATGGAAAGTAGGTCAACGTGAGGGAACATGGAAAAGGTAAGGCAAGGATCTGAAATGGAGGATGAAGTAGGTAGGTTGGATGGAGTATGGGTATCTGGAGAAGTATGATAGGCTCTCTACAAGTTATTTTTCAAACTGAAGAAACAAACACTTAGAAAACCTATGACTTAGTTATTTCACTCTAATATGACCTAAGTAACAGCAAAAGGAAATGAACAGAAGTTTATTCGAAATGAAATACATTAAATAACTATGAAACTAAGCAATAATAAACTGAAGCACTTAAACAAAACTAATATCAGCATCTACAAATGAGAATTCCAGCACTAAGGATTGCATGACAAAGCAAAACAATGTTTTTGGTCGCAGCAAGGTCACCTTGGTCCCAACTCATGATTCCATTGAGGGGGAGTTGAGATCCAAGGTGCTTGATAGCCTTTTTCTGAAGATCTTCCCTGTGATTAACCTATCAAGTAAATTTGAACATGAAAAGCCTTTTTAATCATCAAAAGCAACCTAAATAACAAAACAAAATTTAAATCTAAATAGTAGATTTTATTCTGAGAATGCAGCAAAGACACATAAAACTAAACAAAGGAGGTATTGGGCACTTGAGATGGGCCCAACCCTAAGAGCTACAACCTCCTAAGAGAGATTAGAGCTGGTGCAAAGATAGATTCATCTTTATTGATCAAGAGAACAGTTACATTCCAAAAACTATCGACAAGGAAAACTTGAAAATGTGCTGAAATGGAGAGCTAAACTACTGCCTAAAAAATGACTAAAAACCAAACTACAAACTAGCTAACTTCTGCCTACAAAATGACTAACTAAAATGAGGTCCTAAGCCCTCTTATTTATACAAATTGAGGACCCCAACAGTCCTCCTAAACTTTAGGGACTCGGCTGCCCAAAACTTGGAGTTAACAATAGTCCTACTTGACTTGCTTGGCTGCCCTTGTGATAATCGATTTGGTGGCCCTTGAACTCCGAGATGATGGTGGATAATTCGAGGTAAGGGCCCACAAATGAAGGGGACACCTTCCTAAAAATCCTCTCCACGAATTTGGCTGCCAAGTGCTCATTTAAACCTTTGATTTTGTCTCCAAATTGACCAAAACACTGCAAAAAGCACGCATTAGACTTGTTGGCATAATGACTAACCCAATTCACTCTATTAGCATAAATATAATAAAAAACATGCAATAGACTAATGAGAATGGTGGATTAAGTCGAATTATGAGGCTGAATGAGCCCATATAATTATCCATTTTTGGGGCTCATCAGATTGATTCGAGGGTCTAAGTCATTACAAGAAACTCAACTGATCGTGTGAAGAATTCAACAGAGTATTAAAATAATAGAAGATCAACAATAGAGTTATGCAGAAAGGAAAACAACATATAGAGAATTGACATTTTGGCATCATGTGTTTTTGAGGATGCAACCAAGGAAAAGTACATTGAGGATGAGAACTTGTCAAAAATTAGCACCACGGTTTTGTGGACCATTTGAAATTTTGGACCAGGTTGGACTTGTAGCTTACCAATTAGCATTACCTAGTCACATTAAAGTTGATAATGTCTTTCATGTGTACTCACTTAATAAATATATACATGATAGTTTTCACATTATGGATTGGAAAATGCTACAGGTGGAACCCAAAGGAAATTTCCTAGAAAAACCTCTTTGTATTCTAGACAAGAAACATATTTGGTTCTGTAATGGAATCATTGTTAAGGTTAAATTGAAATGGAAACACTTTGATCTGGAGGAAGCTACCTAGGAGAAGGAAGATGATATTTAGAAGAACTATCGAACATTATTCCTGAAAGATGAAACTGGTAATTAAACACTGAGGAAGGTGTAGCTAAAAGGGGGGAAGGATGTGGTATCCCTCAATTTTTGGTAATAAATGGCATTGATTATTTTTTAAACAATTAGTATTCATAAAACTATAATTGGTTGGAATGGTATTTCCATAACTTGTTTAAATGAACAAGATACAAGTGGTTATGAAATAAGTGAATTTTTATTATAAATAAATTGGAATGGAAATTACTAGAATGAGACACTTAAGTAAAGAGATAATTTCCAATCTCAATCTTAGGTAAGATTGAGACAAAACTTCCATGGGAAACATGTTTCAAATATATGAGGATTTAATGGATGGGAGAAAAAGTTTCATTAAATCTTTTGGCTGGAGAAAGATGCTAGATATATGGAAAGTAAAGCATTGCTCGAGATAAATGTAGGCCATAGCAGCAAAATGCTTTCCAAAAAAGAGGGATGTCGCTAATAGAAAAATTCTAATGGAAGAAAAGGTAGGAATATACCTATTGAGAAGAGGAAGGGGATGTTGAAGGTCTGAGGGATTTGCCTGGAAATGTGTCTCGGCTTAGGAGGAATTGGTGGTTAGTTCATGGTTTGGTGGAGCAGTGTACTCATCCCGTAATTCTTCCTCATTTTAGTTAAAAAAAATTTGTTCCTAATTCTGTACTAGAATTATGCTCTTGTATATCTAAGTGGTCAAAATGATAATAGGAGAAAGCAATTCCACTTTTAGTTAGTAACACTGTATAGTGACAGAAAGGACTTAGATATTAAACTGTAGGTGAAAATTGAATTTGTGATAGTATATGTATCTTAGATTGATAATTGGACTAGCTACAGAGGTAGGAGCAATTAATATGATTACAAATAATATTTTCTTGATTTTATTCACGTGTTGTGTTAGTGATACTTTAATTACTAATCGAATTTTTATTATACTATGCAGTGAAAGATTTATTATTTTCTCTCTACGTATAAGAATTGTGCAAAGGTAAATATAATAGTAACTTAGTCAGTGGGGTGGAAATGGATTATACTTGGAATATCTCGAGCACATACCTCCTCTAATTCCTTGTTAAAAATTGAAGGCAACACAATTTAGCCAAAGTGTGACTAAAGAGAAGAGTAAGTACCTGTAGGAAGCTGAAGAATGAATAAAAAATCGAGAAAATCTCAGATGCATGTAGATATACACCATAGCATCAAAAAGGGATTTATGTGTTTTAATATGTTAATATAATCTCATCACTGGTAGTAGGAGAAGGGTAGGAAAATATTCTAAATATGTAACACACATAATAGGAAGGTATGTGAAAAAGAGTATTTTAAGATTTATAAATACACCTAGATGTTTAACCAATATGAACCAAGGAGTGTGGACTTCATAGTTGAATTTTACAAATTGGTTAAACTTAGAGCCATGCAATAATTAAGCTCAACGAATAGAAAAAAAATAGATGGGTTTAGTAATTCAGATATTTAAGAAATCACAATAGCACTTATTATAGTGTAATGGAAGAAATATATATATATATATATATATACAACCCAACATCAAATAATATTTCCTCATTTAATATAGCTAATTGTGAACATATTTGAACCTGGGCAAGAGCAAGAAACTACAATCATAAATGTTATTGCCACCAAAGAACATGAAAATTTATGATAGATCATTCCACGTAAACACTATATCAGAACAAGGCCTACAGGCCATTAGAGTTATATATATACATATACTTGAAAAGGTCATAACTACATATGATCTCTAGGAACTGCATCCAAGAATTATGGAGACATAAGATTCAGTCGATTGGATCTTCATAGAAGGAACATTCAATAGAACCTAGTATAGCTAGACTAAATCGTATTATTCTAAAAACAAAAAAAGGAAAACAAGAGAGACCCAGTAGAATGAACAAGATTCCATCAATGCCTCTACCGAATACGACTAAGTGTGGTATTTGCCAATCCATAGGAAGAAAGGGAAAAATCCACCAACTTGAGCAACTAGATGACGTCTTAGTCATTATTGACACCATACTACTACTAAATGAGACCAAAAAGGAGTGGTTGTGAGTGCACCTACGCAAAAAAAACACATAAACCTATAGTTAAGGCATAACTGATAATAATAGTAGGGTACATTAGTAAGAGGGGGCCTGAGATTGCCAACAAACTAATAATCCATATTTACCTTCTTGTTTGCAGTGAAGCCTTTGCTCCCTCACCCGATTGCTAAAGAGGAACAAAAAAAAATTAGAAATGGAAATGAGAAATCATGAATGTAGAAACCTAAGAGAATAAATTATAAACCATATATATAATTAGGAAGAAAATATAACACCTTGAAAGGTAAGGGAAAACGAAAAATGAAGTCTCGGTCTAGTGACCATAACCCTGGTTAGTAAGAATGATCTACAGGGAGTGTCGAAGCATTAATAGGTCACTCGAGAAGTATTCATGGCATACAAAGGTGAAATAAATGAAAAGGATTATTATGTACCATTCCAGTAAAGGAATGAGAGGAGGGTATGATAGGAACTCGAGAAACCTGTAAATGAACTGGAGGC